>CAOLHI010002125.1:0-289471 GCA_948474755.1 Ctenosaura bakeri | reverse complement strand
GCTGCTGTGAGAGAAAATGGGAGCAGTTTTCATCTAGAAAAAATGGAGTGGTAGGAAAGAGTTAACTACCTGCATGATAGTGTCATTCTGGATCAGGCTTCCATGGCTAAAAAGTGTATGCAAGTGTAATCAGAATGTCTAGCCTGCCAGCTAAGGAAAATATCATTTGTGGTGGATTCTTCTAATTCTTTCAGTTCACCTCAAGTCCACTAGCAGACCACAGAATAGATTGCTGGACTCTGGATATGCCAAACATTCAAACTGACTTAAGCATTCATTCTGTCACTAATGTTCAGCCACAAGGCTTCAGAGTGCTACTGGTTTGATACTGATTACAGTTTTATGATTATGATATTGTATTGTCACATGAGTTGTCAAAAAATAGTAACACTAATGCCATTTAAGCAGGTAGGAAACCTTTCCTCCTTGGTTGTTTCAAAGCAGAGAAATGGCTTGTGTAATGGAAGAAAAGAAGATTTAGAGCAGATGTCCAGCAGAGAAAATAGCACAGAAACTCTCTGCTTGAAACTTGACTGCATTATTATCCACAGTTGATACAGCCTGAAGATTAGATGGAAATAAACTCTGCTAATTTCCAAACTACTGAATGTCAAGTAAAAACTAAGAAAAGTGGTCTAATTCAGATGTAACAATAAACAGTGGGTTGTTCCACAGTTTAGCGTTCAGGCTCACACGCTTCTTTAATTAACTCTGCTATGGCTATGAAGAGATTAGATGCTTTCATTTCAATTAACCACAGTTTAGTGTTTAGTGTTCCTCTGATGCACTGATGAAGTCATATGAAAGCCAAAGTATTTAAGTGCAGTTACACAATTGTAGGAATGAGATAGAATGTAAGGAGGCAGAGAAAGATGTAAATCATGACCCTGGCCATAATGTTTTAAAGAATTATGGAACGTACAGTGATCCTAAAGTGACCCTATCACAGAGCTTTCTGAGGCTAAGAGTGTTTGATGCACTCAAAGTCACCCAGTAGGTTTCCATGGCCAAGGCCATTTCCGCACTACATTCTTATAGCGTGATTATTCCACTTTCAACATCCTATGGAATCCTGGGGTTTGCAGTTTGCAAACTGCAAACCCCAGGATTCCATAGGATGTTGAAAGTGGAATAATTGGGCTATAAGATTGTATTGCGGAAATGAGCTAAGTAGGGAATTAAACCCTGGTCTCCAGAGTCATAGTACAATGCTCAAACCAATATACCATGCTGGTTCTAATAAAAATTGACGAAAAGCATCACACTTTTGGGTGGCATTTTTGTTCCATTGGTTTTTCGTTTATATGGGAAAAACTGTATAAGCTAAGTGAAATTTTGGGGACACTGTTTATATCTGTTCAGGTGATAATGCCGCAGAATTCCTTCCACATAGGTCCAGTTTTGTTTGCATTCTGTGGCAAAGTATGACACTGTAAAAAGTCCCTAAGTGTGTGAGGTGTAACCTATGATTTGCAGATGACATTTCCAATAACCATAGTTGCAGCAAGCCAAAGTTTATCCAGGTTCAGAAATAACATTAAAATGTGGCCAATTGAAAAATGGAAGCAAAAGCTGTTTTTCTATATTTCTCATAAGACTGTTCTTCCACAACTTTATTTAGGTACTTTCTCAAATCCATCTTATCCTTCAAAACTCACGCAGCATAGGTTTTTCCTTCATTGGCCTTGCTACACACTAATATGTGGAAAATAGAGGCCCATTTTTCTTGCCAGACAGGGGTATTGTTATCTGGAGTGAAGTTTCATTTCTAGCATCTTTCACTGAAACTATCACCTGATAATTATGCCAAATAGAAAGTAGCCATTAATCAAAAGCGTAATATAACAATTCATCATAGTCCTTCTTCCCCATGTGAAGTTCCACGGTTGAAATTAATCAGTCAAACTGAACTTCATCATGGTACATTCCCTGCTTCCTTGAATTAAATGACTAAATGCATGATGCTGTCTTATGGCAGAATGATTGAGTCCCTAAATTGTCCAACTATCTTTTGTCATTATCCAAGATTATTGTAATTTCATTTCCTGCCAATTCAACACAGTAGAAATTTGTTGGAGATTTTACATGTCACCTAATCTTGCTTTAATTCACTCATAGAAAAGGTTTATCAAAGTTAAATCAAGGTTGGTTTTGAAGCTGCATTCCATCCCCCTGCATAAGTCCTATTCTTCTTTGTGATAATACTAAACTTTAATATTTTGCATGCAGCCTTAAAAGATTTCACAGAATCCTAAGATTCATGGCAAACCTCACTAAAAGAAAAATGAAAAACTTCTTGCTATTTCAATTGGGCAACCTGAAAAAAAAAAGAGTTGCACAGGGTTCAGCAAAATGAATGTATGTCTATGTGTCTTACATCTGTGGCTAGGGTTGGAGGAATCCTGGATGTATATCCTGGTGGGTTAGGTCACTTGTAACATAGCAGTTTAATCTGTTCAGGGATTATTGAAGATAATGGCTTGCTTTCTCAGAAAGAATTGGGATCTGAGCCAAAAAGTACAAATTTTTTGTTGTGGTGGCTCTTGGGAATATTGATACATGGACAAAAGTGGATGATCTGGATTTATAGATGGTAACTTCCCTGCATCCCTTTTACCATTTCAGCCATCTGCAATTCCTGATAAACGTATTCATAGAGGGAGGAGATCCTTCTGAACAACATGAGATGGGAACCAGAGAACTGCTGTGGGAAGAAGGGAGATAAAGGGGAAGGAAGACTTTCTTTCAGGATACTAATATATTTAGAACCCTAGGCAGATGTTGAAGGATTTCTTCCTAATAGGAGAAGAAGGAGAGAATGACCATGGTGTGCTGGTTTGAGCATTAGATTACAACTCTAGAGACCAGATTGAATCCTCACTTAGCCATGAAAACCCACTGAGTGACCTTGGGTAAGTCATAGTCTCTAAGCTTCAGAAGAAATCAAAGGAAAACCTCCTTTGAATAAATCTTGCAAAGAAAACTTGTTGATAGGTTCATCTTAGAATTGCCATAAGCTGGAAATGACTTGAGGCACACAACAATAACAAGGGCAGAAAGTATATTCAAAAATAATCAAAAAATGATTGAAGAATATGTTTCTTGAGTGCCAGGAAACACTGATGAAGAGAATTCTGGACTGAAGAGAATCTTATACTTTGATATTTATTCTGCACGGAATTTGCAGATTTTTTTAAAACAGAAAATAGCATTTTTGTCCAGGAAGGAGCATATTCTGCACAAAAGATACTATTTCTACATATCTATCTATCTATCTATCTATCTATCTATCTATCTATCTATCTATCTATCTTGTCCAGAGAATTCTGTTTTCTATGGGAAAAAAAGTCCATATGTGATTTGTATACAGAATGAGTACCAAACTAGAAAATGCAATTTACAAAGACTTTTTTGACAGCAGTTTTAAAAAACTGCTAATTTTTTTCAAGAATGGATTTAGTCATGAATTATATCCCCATAACCTTACCCTAGCTGTTTCTTACAGTCTATGCTATATTGTTTAGGAGACATTTTGCAGCTGATGCAAGTGGTGGCGCAAAAAAAGACTGGTACTTTCCCTTCATGAAGACTAGTAGGACTTGCTCAGGTTATTTTCTTTTAGGATTCAAATCAATGTGAAGATTGGTAATGGAAAAGTTTCAGGTAAAACAAACACAGAAAAGACCATCAAAGACACATACACAAAAAATTCTAAGCAGCCATTCATCAGTTCTTCCTTTTCTTTCTGTTAATATTTTAGCATGGTATACAATCAGTCTACAGCAATCTCAATCTATTTGAGCTTTTGAACTAATTTTCAAGTAGTGTTTGCTGCAGAAACCACAAATTTGTTGTTTTGGGTAGAAGGTGTGACTGGCTGACATCCTGTCCGGTAATTATGGTGTCCTAAGCCCATCTTAGGACTTTGTGATTATGCTAGCTCACTTTTATTATTGTTGCACCACTGCAATGACTGAGCAATAACATGTTCATCCCTATTTTGATAGCAGGGCACACTGAAGCAGACAACTACAACAGAACTATATGGGTCTCTGCTCTACAGTGCCTTGGAAATTCCTCTGTTGGGGTGGGGCTACATGGCAAAATGTAGGTTCTTTTGTGTGGGGTGGTGGTGGTGGCGGCATTGTAGCTAGAGAGAGACATTTTCCTCATGCAGGATCTGACTAATGTCATGTATTTGTGTTCTTAAGTGATGTTGTGATGTTTGGCTTAAGTTACTTGGTCAGGGGCAAAAGGGAATTATACAGTTGTATGCTGGGACAATTTCCTATTAACATACTTCTGTTTTGTCTGATGGACAAATCTACTTATACAGAATTTTTAAAAATGTATCCATCCAAACTAAGCAAGATTTTGCCTTGAAAAAAATATTCAGTGTTAAATAGGTCTGCATTATCATCATCATCATCATCATCATCATCATCATCATCATCATCATCTATTTGTGTTAGCATGATAATTAGTTCCTATTGCAGTTTTTGGCTTTTTTGGGGGGAGCTGCTTCATTACACTGTTGACTCATGTTTAGCTTGTGGCCCACTAAGACCCCCTAGATCCTTTCACACATACAATTTTCAAGACAGGTGTCAGCCATCCAATATTTGTGCATTTCAATTTTCCTACCCAGATATATTGCCTAACATTTATTCCAGTTGGAATTCATAAAGATCCAATACTCTACCTTTTCATTCCCACCTTTTTGTGCTTGTAAAAAAACAAACAAAAACAAACAAAAACCTGCCACCACCCATCTCTCCTATGCATGTCTTTAAAAAGGAGAGAGCACATAATCACTCACATAAAAGTCACTCACATAAAAAAGCACATAAAAGTTTAAAAAACTTTTAAAATGGTACCTTCAATTGTGTTAAGCCATAGCACTAGTATCTAAGAGGGTAAGAATCAGTTTCATAAAATATATCTATAGGTCATATCCATAAAAGATAAGATAAAAGTTTGTATCTTGTCCTAGCTGTTGAGTTATTAATAAAGACGATCTGTTCCAAGAGTTCCTTTAGCAGCATTAACTGTATCGTTATTACACAACTCTATCTCCACTTCAGACTTTTTTCCTGAATTTTTCTTTTTTAAAAATCCTTTTCTGCCATTTCAGTTTTATCATCTTTAAAAAAAACCTGAAGAAAATCTGCTTAATGAAGATTGTTTTTCTAGCCTAGCTCTCAGTTAGATCATCTTCCTTGTGCGCGCACGTGTGTGTGTGTGCATGCATGCGAGTGTCAACTGATGTCAACCCCATGAATTTCATAGGGTCTTCTTAGGCAAGGAGTTGTTGTTGTTGTTGTTGTTGTTGTGTGCCTTCACATTGTTTCCAGCTGATAGCAACCTTAAGCAGAACCTATCATTGGTTTTTCTGGGGCTGAGAATGTATGATGTGGGTTTTCATGGCCTAGCAGGGAATTGAACTCTGGTCTTCAATATTGTTGTGCAATGCTCAAACCAATACACCATGCTGGATTTCAGGCAAGGAATACTGAGAGGTTTTTCCAATTCCTCCCTCTGAAATATAGCTTACAATGCCTGGTGTTTGTTTGTGGTCTCCCATCCTCTCCTGGTAGCCTTCAGAGTTGGCACTTTCCATTTTAGAAATGTCACTCTTAGACATTTAAAAAATATCAAAAAAGCTAAGCTTCTTGAGCCCCACGTACTCAGGTGATGGTTTATACAAGCCTGGACTACCAAAAATGCCTGTCTGAAGCATAGAACAATATGTCCTTTTTCCCAACTCTCTGCCATTCCACCTTTAGATGCTGACTGGGCTGGCTCATGAATTTAATTCCACATTGTTAGGAGAACAGTATCCTATATGACTTGAACCCAAACTATTTAAAGGGCCATATCCATTAGAGCTCTGAAGTCTTCTGGAAAGGCCCTTCTCTCTGTCCCACTACCTTCTCAGGCTCTTTTGATGAGAATCAGAGAGAGGGAGTTCTTGGTCATTTCTCCCAGACTTTTGATCCACCTCCCAGAGAGGCCAGAATGGCCCCAATTTGATCTTCTGATGGCAAATTAAAACAGTTTTATCCTGTGGGGCTTTTGGAAACCAAGTGAAATCGGCTTTTAATGGTATATAGTGCTTTTTTTTTTTTGCTTTGTATATCAATTTTTAATGAATTTAATGTTTTTAACTTTATAAATTGTCAAATTGCTTTAAAACAACTGTTATATCTATACTGTTATTGATTCTTTTGGTATAGTTTTAACTCTGTATTTTAAAATATGCTGTAAGCTGCCTGGGGTCTCATTATTGGGGGAAAGGTGAGATATCAATGTGTCATCATTATCACCATCATCATCATACTTCACCTTACCTCAGGGCTGCATGTTTTCTGAAGGGCTTAGAGTGTAGGTTGCATATAACTCTCTGCTGTATGCTCTCATAGAGGACAATGGTCAGGGAACGGTCCTCATACTCTTTCATTTGCCACCTTCACAGCAAACCTACTCACCTTTTAACAAAAACAGATTCCTCCAGTTACTATGAAACATATAGTCAGTACAAGGCACTGATGTATTTAAATCTTTTACTCCAAGTCTCAAGTCAAGTCTCAAGTCTGTACCTTCAAGTCTCAAGTTGTATCTCAAGTCCTTGAAGATACTTTCAAGTCAAATCTCAAGTCTGGGAGCCAACTTTATACTCCAACCTGTATTCCAGAATTTCTGAGCAGAGTTGAATAAAGTCAGTTTTAACAATTTAAGTAGAGTCAGCCCTTTACTTTTGTGATTTTACCATGGATCCTTCTTACTTACCATTTGCAAAGCTGGAAGCTTTGTCAGAAGTGGGTGATCCAATTCTTTATTTCCCACTACTGAAGCTTCAAGAGCTTTAGAAAGGAAGATTCTTCTTTCTCAAGCCCATTACTAACACATTTTCTGTTCTCCTGTGAGAGATAGACTCTGTGCATGAGTCTTGCCTTCTGTTCTTAGGAAAAGTTTTAGAAAGCTCCTCCTATATGTAACAGGGACAGGTTGCTGAGCAGACCTCAACCCCACCTCAAGCCCATTGCCTAACCCATTTGCTGTTCCCTCTGATAAATGTGTCCACACTTTAGGCTTGAGATGGATTGTCATATGACCAGTAAGTAGTAAGGTTTCTTGATGAATTTTTATGTTACTGAACCAAGTGCAGCAAGTCAGACACTAAAAATATGCAAGTCTCAAGTTGAGTTGAGTCAGTGTGTGATTTTTGCCAAGTCTAAGTTGAGTCACTGAACTGACTTAGGTCTGACTTGAGTCCAAGTCAATAGACTCAAGTGTACATCACTGGTATAAGGTTTAAGGAACACAAAATATTACAATGGTGAGAGCAGGCCTGAAGTTTCAATAGAAAGAATTTCAAGTTTAAATATGTGAAAAAGTTTAAAAAGAGAACAGATGAAACCTGCAGCCCTAAAGAGTTGTTCAAAATAACAGATGTAACTTTATTAATATCCCAGTGGTTTTTTTTTAAAGGTAGGGGGGTGTCAAGAAATGTCTACAAATGGGAATCAAGGAGCCTGGCAGATTTTCAAGAGATGAGTATTCCATGATTTTACTATGAAATTAAGATCTTGTCTGCATATGCTCCAGGACTTATTTCACAGGTAAAAATGGGAACATCTGTGTGATTTTGTAAAATATGTGGTTGAGCAACATAAGGATGCTGTTCAAAAGGCAGGGTCAAGTGTAAAAGTTATTAATGAGGAAGAAAACATAAAAGTGTAGTACGTTAAAAAGAGAAACACCTGCATTTTTTGTTGTTTGTTGACTTTGAGTCATTTCTGACATATGATGATCCTAAGGTGAACTTATGGGTTTTTCTTCATAAGATTTCTTCAGGGGGGTTGCCACTGCCTTTCTCTGAGGCTGGGAGAGTGTGATTTGGTCAAGGTCACCCAGTGAATTTTCACAGCTGAGCAGGCATTTGAACCCTGGTCCAACACTCAAACCATTGCAGCCCACTAGTTCATTCATGTGCTGAATTTAAGAAAAAGAAGAAAATCCTAAATTGATAAGTATAACTTGGTGTTTTTGTATGTGTGTGTACACAGCATGCTCATAAATATCATACTGGACATTAATGTAAAATCAACCAGACCCAACTTAGAATGATAGCTTTCTTTCACTTTCACAATCACTGCAAGAGCCAAGTGTTCATGCTCACACCATCTGCTCAATACACATTGGCCTAAATACTGTTGTGGATCCCAGCTAGAGCCATTGAGTCAAGGGAATTTACCTACAGGTTGAGTCACTATTTAACAATGGAATTAGGGGATTTATTCAAGCTGGGATTAACCAGTAAGATTCCAGCCATTATATATCAGACTCATATATGTCCCAGCTTTTCTATATAGCTTATCTGGCCACCTGGAGATAATCATAGCCTCTCAGTCTAATGTACTTCACATGATTATTAAGATAAAAATGGGGTTGGGAGTGGGAAGAAAAAAATAAAATAAAGTACAACACCTTCAACTCCAGAAGTCAAATGGAGCAGAATTTGTTCAAATACATCCAGTTGAAAAAGAATGTGATTACCATAAAGAAATTGATGCACTACAATGGTCTGTTAGGGTGTTACATGGATTATAGTTGTGTAGACATTTACTTGTAAGTCCTATTGAAATCAATTAGGATTACTTCTGAGTAGGTGTGTGCATGATAACATTATTAACATGAATGAACTGCTGCTCTGTAGAAGCAGTGTGTCTAATAGCTGAGTTCTGAGCCCATGAGTCTGTTGGGGCCAGAAGTATACCAGGAATCCTGTACATGGCTTTTCAGTCACCTGTGAGCTTTGTTTCTTTGGGTCTAGTCACCTAATTCATGGAAGAGAGAGCAGAACCACAATTATTTTGGCACCTTACTTTGGTAGTAAAAATATTTTAAAATGACTCTGCAAACACAATATATTAAATGACAATTTGTTTCTCTTTATGTCACCTAAATTATTCTGTCTGAAGTAGCTGTCTCACCGTGCCCAATAGCATGACCAGCCCTAAGTATACTAGTTGTCACATTTCTAGCCTATACGCTTTTGCATATAATGCAAGTCTTAAACACCACCTTTGTACTTTATGCTTTGTAAATTTTGTGAAGCCTTTGTCAAAGCTTTCATATATCTTACACATGTAAAATATAGTTCTAATTTCCCTTGTTCTGCACTGCTGGTACACTTTTATTTTGAGAATTGATGATAGTATTAAGTTTCAAAATGGAACCTTGATTCTAATGTAAACAAATGGGACCATTATTTTACTGTGTAAAATTTCTGTATGTGGATACCAAGAAACGTGGAGCCTGTCTTGATAAAGAAAAGAAGAAAAGATTTAGGCCATTACTGTACAAGACACATATGATGCTGATTTAGCATGGTTGATACCATTTAGAAATTTGTCTTCACCACCAGATGGCATAAAATAGGAATGACTAGGAAAATTCTACCAGTGCAAAATACAGTTTTTCCCCCAACTGTTTTGGCATGGATTGTTAGTTAACTGTAGCAAAATATGTGATTAAAAGATAGGATTCTATAGACTATAGAGATCTCTGGGGGGAAAGATTAAACTATAGAAATTTGTGTGGGAAGATAGATAGATAGATAGATAGATAGATAGATAGATAGATAGATAGATAGACAGACAGACACTTTCTTCTGCAGTGATGCAGGATTTGATCTCCACTGTTTTGTTGTCACCCTTCCTCCCTTTTCTCCCTCCATGGCTATTCAATGGCAGCTTCAGTACCTCCAATGGCTTGGCAGCTGTCAGGTATGAAAGAAGTGCAGAGCTACATATGTGGACTGTTATAGCAATAGCAATAGCATTTATTTCTATACTGCTTATCAACTAAGTGTTATCTAAGCAGTTTACAATGTGTTTTAGCTAATTGCCCCCAACAAGCTGGGTACTCATTTTACTGACCTGCGGAAGGATGGAAGGCTGAGTCAGCCTTGGAGCCCGGCAGGATCAAACTCACAACCTTGTGGTTGCAATACTAGCATTTAACCACTGCGCCACCAGGGCTGTTACAATGCAGTGTGCCATAAAGCAGGATCTCAGCCTATCTATCTGCCGGCCTACCAGCCTATCTCTCTCTCTCTCTCTCTCTCTTATATATATATATATGGTCTGTATGTCTGAGATCCTGCATTATGCATACTGAACTAGATAAGCTGTGTGCCTCCCCACTCAGTAAATTTCTTAATTACCTGCTGGGGCCCTTCTCTCTGTCCCACCACCTCTCAGGTGTGTTTGGTGGGAACAAGGGAGGGGACCTTCTTGCTGGCTGCTCCCAGACTTTGGAACTCCCTCCCTAAGGTGGCCAGCATGGCCCCATCCTTGGTCTACTTCTGACAACAAGCGAAGACATTTTTGTGCCGGCAAACTTTTATAAATTGTCTGGATGTGGGCTCTTAATGCTGTGCAGGTGTCTTTTAAGGTTGGTATAGCTTTTATTTTGTATTTTAATGTATTTAATATTAACATTTTTAACATGTAATGTTTCAATGTTATAAATGGTTTAATTGTTTTTCAATTTTTTATTTATACTTTTATAGATTATTTAATTTGTTCTGCTTTAATGTTGTTAGTCACCTTGAATCCCACTGTTGAGAGAAAGGTGAGATATAAACAAACAAATAAATAAAGGACAGATTTTTCTGGCCAGAGCTCTGAAGAAATCATTGATAAATAGGCCCAAATGTTCCATGAAATTAGGTAGAGAGGTAGATGTGGTCCAAGGACCAAGGTTGCCCACCACTGCTTTAAGCATATTCAAGCAATATGGACCAGCCAGTGTATGAATGAGGCAGATGTCTGGCCATTGGACAGACATCCACAAATTCATCAAAACTTTTGAAGAATCCATGTATACAAAGAAGGAGGATAACAACGATCATGATGACAATGATGGCAAATTTGATTCATATCAGTTCCCCCTCATTTACAGAAAGCTAGGGAATATAACAGCAAATAGAAAAAACACATATTTATATATTTTTTTAAATACAAAGATCTGCAATAGGAATGCAAATCTTTGGTGATTTCATTTTAATACAAGACTAAATAATTTTAGAAGATTTCTCCCTGTTGGGCAAGATTATTAGGATGTTAGTATATTTTTAATGATTGATTGTTATATTTCTTTGAAGAAAAATAATACAGAAAATGTTTTGCACATTTTTTTTAACATAAATAACCTTTTCAGGGGAAAACAAACAACTCCCCAAGATCAAATGTCTTGCACTGAATACACTATTGTAAACACAAAAATGTTGGTTTTGTGCAAAACTCAAGCTTTTTGAGCTACGAATGTCTCAACAGGGTATCTCAATGTGCTTGTTAATCTCAATGTGTTGTCATGCCTTGTTCATGATGGATGAGAAAAAAATGTGAGTCCTCTTTACAGCTATAATCTGCACTGAAAAACTGCAAGTACCTAAAATTACAAATATCTAAAGTTGCTGATGAAATACAGTAAAACCAGCAAATGAAATAAGAAGGAAACATGACAGAAAGACATTTGTTATATCACATAAGCTTAGGCCAGTACATACGTTTACCTCTGGACCCAGAATGATAATGTAGCAATGATAGCCAGGGTGCCAACAACAAGAACACATTGCTCTGGAGCACCACAAGCAGACAGTCCTTAACCAGTCTCAACAGGAAGATAGTAATCTATACATGTGAGCTCTGGACTGTGTTGAGATTTGTTAGCCTATGTTGGTATTGTTCACCAGTGCAACAATATCACAACAGGCCTAGTATGTTTACCTTTTGCTAACTTGTCAACAGCATTGTTCATCCACTGTAGCCTTCAGATCAATTAGAAGATGGAATGAACAAAGAGAAGTTATCAGAGCACAGAGGATTATGCTGTTATTATCTTGGCCCAGAAATAGCTGTAACTGGTAGATCAACCGTAGCTAGCCATAGGTATCCCTCCATTGATGTTTTTCTGTGACATGTTGGCTAAAATAGTATGTTCTTTGGGCATAGAGAGGTTCTGAATCGTGCACAGACATTTGATTATTCATTGTACATGCATTGTACATGTTATCGATTAGTCTTTCTTTCTATACATGATGGAATAAATCCCAGTGTGTGTACTGGACCCTGAAATTGTCTGTTGTTTCCCTTTTGTTTCTAGGAGTTTTAATTTATTAATGGAAAAAGGCACTGGCCCCAATGGATATACGATACCTAAAACTTTATTCTGTTATGAAAACATACTATTGTTGAAATTTGAAGCCATTATTATTCTTGAACTATGGCAATTTCTGCACAGGGCAAGGGAATCGCCCTGTGACGCTACTCACCAGACTTTTGGGCTCCCCGGTCCGGTCCACACTTCTCCAGAGCAGCGCATGGCTGCCGCTCTGCACTCCTTCGGGGATGAAAATGGCGGCTTCCAGTTGGTCAAGAGTCTCGACCAACCGAGGGTCTCGACCAACCACTGAAGCTTGCCAGCCTAAAGCCTGCCCCGGCAGATCGCAGGCTCGCACCAATGCGAGCCTGCGAATCTGCATAAGGGAGCAGGCTTGCAGTGGTGCACTGTTTTTAACAGTCTTTCAAAAGCACACTGGACGACCACTTGGAGCCATTCTGGAGCAGGCTGGGGTGCGGATCTACGTTAAGTAGGTCCGACCCAGTCCACTCCCAGGTGCAGACCTCCTCCCTGGAGGATGCTCTGCCCTGTGTTAAAAACCCCGTGTGGAAATGGCCTTTAAGAGCATTATGATTAGGGAAGAACAAATCTTCAAGCCCACTTTATTTTTTGCGTGCGTTCATATTTAGCTGGGGCATTTTCTTTCAGAGTCTACATAAAAAACTGCCTTTAAACACATTTTTCCAATATATATTTGTAAACATAACTGTTCTCCTGACAGAGATTTCTATAAAAGAATTCTGTCAAAATGCAGATTCAAGAATGCACTTTGATTTTTTTGAGCCAAATAATTATGTCAGAAAATGTAGAAAATATGAAATTGAATGGATAATGATCTACATATCAGCTGGCAAAGTCACCTTTTTACAAAGTAACTCCAGAAGCTCCCAGCCAGGGCAACCAATTGGCATGCCAACTGAAAGATTCTGGGAATTGTAGTCCAAAAAGAAACTTTTCCAGTTTCTAGATTGGGACGTACAGAATGTATCAATAAATCTCAGAATTCACAAAGGGCAATTTCCTCTGGCAGCTCAATTTGTACACCCTTCATTTTAACTCTAGGAGAAGCAGTAATTAAACTTATACTCCATTACTGCTTCATTTTTACCAGTAAGAGATTTTTGTTAGAACAAGCACAGACTTTGCTTTAGCTCTATGCTGCATGTTTTCTGAGCTAAAAATAGAAACTATATTGATTTTCAAATATAAAATATTTTAATGTATAGAATTCTATTCTGAGGTGGATCCATGATTTCCAATAATGTGGAGAAGTTATTCCCTTATGGTATTTGCAAAAAACTGCTGTTGAATGCGAATGAGCAAACTGCATGTATTGTACATGTGTAAAAGAAGAACTGCATTTTCCATTTCCCCCCACTAGGCTGTACAAACAGGCTGCAGAATCTGAAATAAGTTCACATTCATTCTATAGGCATTACAGTGCACTATGGTGACCTGAAATTAATCATTATGTTATAAAAGAAGCAAGAAGATGGAGAAAGAGCAGAATCTCTGAAATAATGCTTAAACAAAACTGAAGAATGTTCACTTTAAGGCATACCAGCGCACACATATCCAGTGACATCAACCATACAAATATGACCTTGAATTTCAAAGCACTCTAAAAGAAAGCGGCTCTTTTACGGAAAAAAAATATAATTGCAACAACTACGAAGCTTAAATCACAGTTTGCTCCAGATTTAGGCAGATGTAGCAGGTTGGCTAAAGTAAACCTCCATGTCCCATCCATCTTATTTTCTGAGATTTGTCCTACATGAGCCTGACTCGTTATGTAGGTTGTGCCAATCCTCTATGTAGATGTGGCGTGGGTGTGAAGGTGAGGCCATAGAAGTCCTCTCCAGCTAGCTCGGCTGCATTCACTTAAATCTGGATTCTCCAACCCATAATCCAGATTCCTATGTAACAGCAGATATGATGAGGAGTTCTGAGATGACAAATCAGATAGCAAGTCTAGAAACAATTGTTTTTAAAATTATCCATTTGAGGACCCGGTCTTCAAAGATGAGGTGCTTGAAAACCTTTAAAAACCAGACCAGCAAGTTTTATGTCATATACTATTTTATACATGTTAACACCACTGAGAGGTTAACTCTGACAGACTGAAACTTGCATTTCTCACCAGAGTGACTGAAAATTGTCCAGTTCTGTAAACCATGTTAGAGCAGCTTCATTTTGTCTGCCAATCATGGGACACTGTTGTCTCTCACTCCCTTTGCAATAGGAGGTGGGTTTTGTGGCATGAGTTTGGATATGTTTGGTAGTAACAGCAGTGTGAACCTAAAGCTGTGCAGAATCAAACTACATGAACTAGGCATACTTTGGGACAGAAGGCAGATCAGTTTTAGGAATCTAAATCATTTTTCTGATGATTTTCACATTTACGGAATTTTGAATGAAAAAAATTGTTTGCATAAAAACTTTTGTTCAAAGTACACAAAAAAGTGTGCTTTGCATAAATCATACTGCTTTCTACACAAAACATGTTGCCTTTTTGTACCGAAATAAGGGTTGTTTTGCACAAATGTGGTGGAGGCTTTTTTTTTTGCAAAAAAGAGCGAGTGAGAGAGAAAAAAACTTCATCATATCTTATATGTTAATTATTATTATTATTATTACTATTACTTCTACTATTACTATTGTTATTTGGTGATGAGATATCTTGGTGTTCCCAAAAACCATTTCTTGTTAGGTATAAGAAAACGTACACACATTCTTTATCCCCAGTCAATTTTTATTGACCCCCACCTCTTCCCTTCAGTAAATCTGGATCCAGCCAAATGAATTTCTTGCTGGGAGTCTAGTCATCTTTATAGCATTGAAAGCTAGCTCACCTGTTACATTTGGCATGATCAAAGAAAAAAAAAATCACAGCTGCTTTATTTCCGGCTTGGTATTTGTTACAGTCAGAACTCATTATGTCTTTCCAAAAGGCTTGAGCTGGTGTGTCTTCACAGGCGTTTTAACAGTTTTGAAAACCCAGGCTCCTGTTTCTCTCCCAAGCGTACATATTTCAATAAGTCAGCTGGTTCTTTTGGAAACTTCCAGAATTTACATTAAATTCTTCTTTTATTTTGACTATGTTTCATTTCCTTTCTATAAATGTTGGAAGCTGTGGTTGTAACATTTAGGTACTAATTTCCTCACCTAACCTTATTGATTGGTTCATTTGGGGTGTCCTAACCTGCTTCACAAATGGTTCCCATGTGTTTCAATAAATCTCTTCACACACACACACACACACTGTAATACTTCTTGATAGTACATCCAGATCCCCTTTCTGCTTCCCATAATGGGACCCTAATAGCCAAAGGTAGACTAGGAAGGATACCACAAAATAACAGAGGTAGAAATGTGTGCAGCTGGATCTGTAATAAAGTAAGTAACCCCATGAAAATAGTATTTTAGCATATTGCCACATTTGCTCTGTGTGTGTGTGGGGTGGGCATACTGATGTTGCAGTTGAACTAGTTTGGCTTATAATAGGACCAAAAGCATTAAAGAAATATTCAGCACAATGGTAGAAAGGATAATGAGTATAATTCTTTGCTAGCTTTGTTCTGAACGGAAGGAAGGAATAAGTTTAGCAGTCTGCTTCTACTGAGAGAAAAACCACAATTTAAGAATTATTCTACACAAAATTTGCACACTTTTGCTGTTTCTGTTTCCTGTGTGAAACATTATGTGCAAATTTTGCACAGAATAAGTCCTGAACTACAAGGATTCTCATTGGTCCTTGTGAAGGTTTACTGCCATTTGAAAAATATGGATTTTTATATATATATTAAATATATATTAAAATATATATATTAAAAAACTATTTTTCAACTATTTTTGAATATTTCTTCCATCCTTAGAAAAGTTTTTTTCAAGAGCTACCTGACCAAAAGGATCGAATCAATATTCACTGTCAACATTCAAGGTCATGTATTTTGGATATGCAGCTCTTGGCCAAAGTTTGCTAACAGGTTGTTGTCACTGGAGGATTCTCCGTGATCTACCACTTCTCTTTGGAATAATAAGGAGTTAGACAGGAGAGGAAAAATCAGCTCTAATCAGTCTTCTTTCATTGAAAACTTCTGCCTTATCAGACTCCCTTCTGCAAGTGGAAGGTTTTCAGGTTGCAGAAAAGATCTCAGGATCTAACACACTATAAATAGCCTGTAAATTTTTTAAAAAAGATGCCTATGAGTACTGACAGACTAGTGAAAGGGAGAAAATTAAATAGGAACAGGAACTGAATGGAGCGTCTCAGTGAGATTAATTGAGAAATCTGAGTTTCTAATGAACACAAATCTGGCACCACTGTATCCACTCAACAGTATCAAAAATTCCAAATGGAGAAAAGAAATGCTCCCACCAGGCCAATGAGAGCTGAACCTAGCCCTAAAATGTTAACTTTTGCAGGTGTGTGTAAAAAAAAATCTCCTGTAAAAATATTGGTATATTCAATCACTGTAAAGCATTTTTGGAATTCTAACTGAAGAAAGAATGAATACACACAATTCCTTGGGTCCTGTCCTACTATGTGATTATATCACTATGATTCCACTTTATTGCCATGGCTGTATTCTATGGAATCATGGAGTTTGTAGTTTAGTCAAAGGCACAAGAGTAGCTCTCTGGCTGAGAATTCTAAACTCAACTGCAAATCCCAGGAGTCTACAGGATGGAATCACAGCAATTAAAGTGGAATCATGGTGCTATCATCATGTAGTAAGAAAAGGTCCCAGTGTGGAGTGAAGTAGAGGTTTTGAAACCTGGAATGGAAGTAGTTTACACTGTGACATTGGGTTGCAAGATTCAGACTGAGAGCTCTATTGCATTTAGAATAATAGAATAGATAGAGTTGGAAGCGGTCTCATAGGCCATTGAGTTCAACCCTTGCCCAGTGCAGGATCTTGAGATAGATCAGCTCCAACAAGTAGCTATCTAGCCTCTTTTTGATGATGGAGATGAAGACAACACCATTCTATAGTTAATTGGTTTCATTTTCACCATCAAGAAGGTCTTTCTAAGGTTCAACTGAAATTTTCCTTCGTATAACTCAAAACCATTAGACCTTGTCCTAATCTCTGGGACAGCAGAGAACAATTGTCCACCCTCCTGTCTGCACGACAAATTAAAAATTAATTATGATAAAACCAAAACCTTAGTATTTGCCAATAGACATATAAAACATGTATGGCAGATTGATGGGCATCCTATAGAACAGGTGAAATCATTTAAATATTTAGGCCTTAATTTTTCCCAGACTGGACTCTGGACGAATCATTATGAGAGTACCAAAAAAATCACCATTAGCACTGTCAGTCCCTACTAAGATTCTATTGGGGCAGAGGCGGTAAACAGATCCCACCTGCTATTAAAATTTATAAGGCTAAGGTTACTTAGATATGTTACGGCGCTGAACTTTGGGGAGTATCCTTGAAAACTCACCTAGAAATATTTCAGAATCATTTTCTCAGGGCAATTTTAGGATTACCTATAGGAACTGAAACCTCCATTTTGCGACTGGAGATGGATCTCCATACACTGAAGAGTGCTGTTTACACGTATGTAATCAAATATTGGCTGAAACTGAGAAAAGGAATAGGTTATTCATTAGTTTTGAGTGCCTTCAAAGAAATGTCAAATTGCAATAGTGGAATATATTTATCCTAGAATCACAAGATTCTACATCTAGTGGAGGGCTATGGTCTCTCACTGGAGTCTTTAAATGCTTTAAACTTTGAACAAGCACACATTTCAAAAAAGGACTCCCAAGCTGATTGTGCTTCCATATGTTTGTCAAAATGTGCTCCTTGGTATGCCAAATTACCCATACATGTGCCTCATCCTCAATACTTAAATAGTATAACAAACTTTAAGTGGAGATATGCTCTCACAGCTCTCCGTTGTAACTCAATGGACTAAGCAGTAGTTCATGGAAGGTACCATCATATCCCTAGGAAGGACAGAGTCTACCCATGTGGGAGCAACATAGTTAAAGATCTAGTACATTACCTATTGGTATGCCCAATTTACACAGACTTAAGAAAGGCCAAGAAAGAACTTGACCTTACACCCAATAAGCCTAGCTCATTTCTAATTAAATTTCTTCTGGGGGATTCAGTTCCATATTTTTCCAATAAAGTTGCTTGTTTTGCTTTCAAAGCATCAATTTTGAGAAGGGAACTTAGTAGTAAGGATAAATAGGTACTAGAGATGATGGATGGGACCATAAAGTACAACATTTTTTGTATTGTTTTAATGCTGTTTTTATCTGAAATATTTTCTAATGGCCTTGGCTATACAAATAAAGATTTAAATTTCTACCCTCCTGTCTGTGACAAGCTCTTGCGCTATTTAAAGGGTGCAATCATGCCACCTCTCAGTTTTCTTTTCAATAGTCAGAAAATGCCAAACCCCTTCAACCTTTCCTAATATGCTTTTTTCTTTGTAACTCTTATCATCCTTGTTGCCCTTCTCTAAACATACTGCAACTAGTGTATATCCTTCTTAAGATGAGGCATCTAGAGGTGACTTTTTTTTTCATTTGTAAGAATATGAAACCAAACCTGTATTAGAAAGCCTGGGAAAGTGCCAAGATAGGGGAAAAGACTTAAAGTGAGAGGACCTCCCAACATCCCAATGAGGTCTGCAGGTGATTATCAGCTGGACAACATTATATGGGAGAAGAAAATGAATGGCTGACTGATAAAGAAAAGGGAAGCAGAACACTCCATGTGACAAGGTTTTCAGTGGGTCCCACTTGTTCAAAGTTGATAATATTCCATTGTAATAAAGTTATTCTTATGGTTGTACTGTCACCTCCTGCGCCCTAGGGAGGGTCAACTCTTTCTGAGAAACAGGCAAATGAACAAGACGTTTTTTTGGTCCAAAAGGCTGGGCCCGTAGGCCAGGTTTATTTAGTACAAAAATACAAAAATACAAACAGCTGCAGCTGGGTGGCGATCAAGAGATCAGATCGCAACAAAGCATGGAGGCCTGACCAGGCCTTATATGCAGGTAGCAACATACACTCCCACTTCAACATTTTCCACCAATGAGGAAGTGCCACAATTGAGGAAGGGGCTGGTTTTTTCCACCCACAGTATAGTGAGGTAGTCATCATGTGACATGGCAGACATGGGAGGGGCTAGAATACATGGGAGGGGGCTAGGACTTCCTGTGTTTGGTTTTACTCCACTCACAGTTTCCCCCCTCACACAGGAAGGACTAGCCCCATCCCATATCCCTGGAGTAGAATTTGAGTCTCTCTAGTAACATTGACCCTTCGAGGTAGATCAACGGGCTTATTATTGGGTGGTATATTACGAATGATTGGCATACATTGCGATAGACAACAGAAACTCAGAGTTATACATACAAACAAGACAAAAATGACAAAAATACTTTTCACCCATCCAAGAGCTGACCAGGCCCGACCCTGCTTAGTTTCAGTGCAATCAATCCTAATCTACTGTCGATGTAGCCAGTGCTGAAATTACTTCCAGTGGTTAACAGGCACAGTTCAAAATCCAATACTGAAGTCTCAGGTCAGCCTCCGGAGTGACCAATGAGAACCAATGTCCCTAAAAGATCAGATATCTGGCGCATTCCTTCTAAATAGCAGCTTGAGTCTGCCGCTGGGGTCCTTCCTGTAAGGATAAAGAGCGAGCAGGGGCCACAGAACAAATAGATTTTTATAACAATGCATCTTCCATTTCAACCTCCCCCCTCAGGCTTCCCAGACAGAGTTGGCTAGGGAAATTTAGGTCCGGTGAGAACAAAGCAAATTCCAGCAAGGCGGGATAAAATTTGAAATTCAGCCAGTGAACTCTCAAAATCAGGGTGTTTTTGTTTGTTTTGTAGCAAACATTGTGCCTGAGGGCCAGACCAGGAGACATTAAGAACAGAGCAAATTTCAGGCTGGACAAAGGCGGATCTGAACTGCTGCTATCCATGTGCAGCACTTATCATGGCCTTGCTGTTTATTGGCGCAAATCCAGCATCATTGTAAAATAAAATGCATCTGATGCATCTGCAAGCCAGGTCCCAGAGCAATTGACCAAGGCTTTTTGGAATGCCCGCCTAAGGGAAGAAATCCTTGTCTTTATCGGCTGCTTCCTTGGGAACTTGCATTTTGGGGACCCCCTGCGAATGCATGAGCCAGGAGTGCCAGCAAAAGGTCAAATTATCTGATATCAAAAGAGATATCTAGTGTTATCAGTGCTCAGGTCTGAACCACAGTAACAATTTATTGGCAAATATATCAATTATGGACAAATGCACTTCACAATGAATGATGTTCACTAATGAACCTTCCCATTGAAGGAAACGCAGTGCACCAACTGCAGAACAGAGGAACTCCGAGATGCTGTAATTCAAAAGCAGGCTTTTGTGAATGAAAGCGATTAAAAAGACAAAACAGTTCAGGACTGTAGTGTAATTCCAACAAGAAAAGGCTATTTCTAGTATAGAGGGCTTTTAGAGAGAAGATTACTACTATAATGTACACATAATGGATATATGAAACTAGTCATGCACATTGCACAGGTACACCAGTAGATACATGAAATCAACAATTGATCTTCTTGGATACAACAGCATGTGAGGGAAATCAGCAATTAATTGACAGTATTTTCCGGCAACATACAAAATCTTCTTTGGTCTATCTAACAGAAATTTCTATTCTATGATATGATGTCTTCTTTAATAAAGATATCCGTAGGCAGATAAAAATAACAAAACACATCATCCCCCAGATACAAAGAGGGTGGGGTTGTGCTCAAGTTTACAGTAGCAATATGCAAACAATTCAGAGAGATAACAAAGATCAGTTGAAAATCAATGCAAGTAGGCAAATCTGTGGGTTCTGAGTTCAAATTCTACCACATTTCTATAAATTCCGTAACATCACACTAAAAATACCTAAAAAGGAAAGAGAGAGAAAGGGGGAAAAAGGAGAAAGCATAACATCTCACATCCAGCACACTAATGCTCAGACCTCATAACAACTGAAGCAGAAATTACGAAAAGAATACATCATATAACAACAATTACAAAGAAATGACAGGGACAGGGAGTTGGACTGGATGGCCCGTGTGGTCTCTTCCAACTCTACATTTCTATGATTCTATGAAATACATCCACAATCAAAAACTTGAATGAAGGCAATTGAATGATAGCATTACAAATTCAAATACACAGTCCATAGGCAAAAGTTTCTGGAACATTAAAAAAATTGAAGTAAAAATACATTTAAGATGTTGTTGTTGTTTTCAGGTTTGGGGATTAATCCTCTTCAAGTATCCAGAAGTCTGTGTGGTGGATTAAAAAGGAAAAATAATAAAAGCAGAAGGAAGAGAAAAAAAATCAAAGGAAAAATATCAATTGATGAAAAGCACTGCATAGATGAGCTAGTCTGATGGGCTATGCAGTACAGGGTTCAATTTCTTGGAGGTATTTCTCCTGAAAGGGTGGTTTAAAGTTTCCCACTCCCCTCTGGTATCAAAGTGTAGTCAAGATGCTTTAAGATACAAGAAGAGGGGTCATGAGTATTCACAGTTATACAGAACCAGTCTTGGTTAAAATTCCTGCAGGCAGGAGTTGGAAAGCAAGGAACTATTACAAAGGGATGGATGATTGGATGCAAAAACCATTTCCTGGTGTGGTTAACAATTCACTAAAGTGTAATCACAATGTGAGAGAACAAGGAGTACAACTACTTTGGATCAGTGCTGCCACCAGAGGGTTAACTAAATCAGGGTACCTGCATTTAAAAGGAAAACTCAAGGAACAGTTTAATAGCACCCCCCTCCGCGAGACTGAGGGGGCGTCTTGCCATGCAGGCTGTTGGTATGTCCCTGCTAAAACAGCAATGGTGAGGTGTAACTGGTCAGCGTAGGTAAATGCTGGAGAGAAAATCAAGTAGCAGTACTTGGCAGAGTGCCCTTTTCAAATTTTTCAACATGAGAACTTTGAAACCCAACAACAATACAAAGCAGCAATCATGCATGAGATTTAGTTATATTGAACTATATTTGGTATGTTAGTATCTATTAACTCAGCCGATGCACCATCCCTGCAGTGTAGACCACTGGCACAATTTGGAATGCCGAAATTAAAATCGCATAAGAGAAAAGTATTAATCTTGCAATGGTTAGCAAGAAGGTTGTTTCAGGCTGAAACAAACGCTTTTAATTGGCTGGTGTGGGAGATAGCTGATAACACTCATGAATCAATTTAACACAGGATCGGCTGAAGCATCAAGAATTTATTTAAAAAAAATACGTTTCTGCAGAAGGGGGTGCTCCCCAGAGAGAAGGACACCCCCACACACACACGAAACAGCACACATTTTATCCCCAACGCAAATACCCCTCCCCTTGGGCAGAACCCAAAAGTTACAACCCTATCAGAATAGCCTAAGAAGTTACATGCCCCTTTTGCTGATCTTTAGTCTGCATAAGCGGGCGCCTCCCCAAAAAGGAGTATATTCATCTCACTATTGAATTTTTTTTTTTTTTTTATCTGCCTGGTTCCTCTTTGCTCCAAGGTCTTCTCGGCTCCAAGCTGCCAGTTTCTAAGATTTATGCTTAAGGCTCCATTGTATTTCAAAAGCTCAAATACTAAAATATATTTTACTTCTCACACTGGCAATTTTTATGTCAAAAGCAATTACTAAATTTTGGATGAAGTTTAAAAAGAGGTTTGCCTCAAGACCCCCACCTTCTCAAACCAAGAGATTTTTTTTTTAAAAAAGTGAGCTGTTGAAGAGTCATGGTCTGGCCCAATAGTTATGCAAATGCTCAAGAGACAAAAGAGATCTGCAGCTTAACAATTGAATGTTTCTTTGAGGACTAGAAACTTGTTGGAAAGAACAGTTTTTGAAAAAGAACAGTTTCCTTTTCTGCAATTTCCCTATTGCAGTCCTCATGGCTAACATGTTGTTCTCGCTGGCTAACATGTGGTGGGTTGGCCACAATGCAGGGATTAACAACAGATTTATGTTCTTCCTGCTGTAATTCAGTGGCAGGAAATGGAATGAACGAGTTCCTTAAAAAAAATGAAACAAATCAGAACATAAGGGCAGTACGCACTTAATTGTTGAAATAAAATATGTCTTATTTAAGAAAAGGAGAGATGCAGTCAAGAGATTTTGCACAGATGAATGTTTAACACAAGTCCAGCACTTTTCTTCCATATAAAAGAGCTTTTTCATGCTGGATAACCCTTGGCAGAAGTGCTGAGCAAGGAAAACGCCCCTCATTCCCTTTGGGAAAGTGCAAGAAAGAAACAAACCCCACTTCCATTACATAATGCAACCCGTTAATGTTTAGCAAATAGAGAAACAGGCTAAAAGAACATCACAGGAGCAGACATATTTTTAACATTTCATTGAATCTGATTCACATTTCTAGGCATTAGATGCAGGCAGAAATTCCCTGTTCAATAAACATAATATACCACATCCTTTCCTATTGATTACAAGAAGCTGGGCACTCCCAGCGCAGACACATTTCATAAATCAATCCCAATACCAGATTTTATCCCTGGGAAAGACCATAAAAGTTGCAAGATGTAAAAGGATCAGTTTCAAGATGAAGGCAGGAGCTCAGGCAGCTTTTGTTTGGTAATAGGAGGGGAAAGACGAATCTCGAGGAATCTCAGGGCAAACAGCCAAACTGCCTGACTGCAGCCCTGGGACATGCTGCAAGAATCTGTTGCAGCCATGCCTGCCCTCACCCAGGGAATTCCTTGGACTGAGGGCACTAATTAAAAAAATAAAACTACAGGGAACACAAATGCACAGACATTTCTCACTCCAGGCACAAAATGAACGCAACACACACACACAGAGAACGCAAATTCATCAACAGACAGTTGGAGCTCCCCATTCACACGCAGCCACAGAGCAACAAGAGAATTCTCAAAACTAATTTCAAGCCCAAAGGTACCTATCTAGGGCAGTCCCTTTTAAGAAGGATTTTTGGGACTCACCAGAGGGTGAGGTGAATCAGAGGCATGTTCCAGAGGCATCCAATTGTTCCAGACCTCACCCTACTCAGATTCCAAAGCCTTTTGGATCAGGAAGGTAGAACCTCTGTCGCTGCTGAGCAGGGAGCGGACCGCGAAAAATCCCTGTCACGTCTCAAAGGGACGTTGGCGCCTTGACATGAAAAATTCGATGTCCGCCCCCAAAATCAGACAGTTTCCAGAGGGGGCCTCCCCGTCTATTCCCCTGGGCAGAGGGACTAGATATTGAGCGCTGCTCACCTCTGCCCGCTTCTCGGGCCCCACGTTGGGCGCCAAAAACTGTCACCTCCAGCACCCTAGGGAGAGCCAGCTTTTTCTGAGAAACAGGCAAATGAACAAGACGTTTCTTGGTCCAAAAGGCTGGGCCCGTAGGCCAGGTTTATTCAGTACAAAAATACAAAAATACAAACAGCTGCAGCTGGGTGGCGATCAAGAGATCAGATCGCAACAAAGCATGGAGGCCTGACCAGGCCTTATATGCAGGTAGCAACATACACTCCCACTTCAACATTTTCCACCAATGAGGAAGTGCCACAGTTGAGGAAGGGGCTGGTTTTTTCCACCCACAGTATAGTGAGGTAGTCATCATGTGACATGGCAGACATGGGAGGGGGCTAGAATACATGGGAGGGGGCTAGGACTTCCTGTGTTTGGTTTTACTCCACTCACAGTACAGTCTTATTCCTAGTCTTTAAATCACCCCAAAATCCAACACTTTAAGAGGGAAATAATTTTTTAAATTAAATGAGAACAAAGAACTGACAAGGTTAGCAAGTACATTTTCAAGAAAAAATATCCTTGTACGTTTCTTTCTATCTAATTGGCAGATATGTTATGCAAATTTGAACAATCAAAAGGAAAAATGACATCAAAATCTAACAGAACATTCATGCCCATTCTGAGTGTAGTAATTATTTCAGTTTCATGTGAACCTGCAAATGAGACAAAGGGAGCAGGGGAAAAGGAGGCATACACTTTGTGTGGGACTTCATTAAAACAAAATGGAGAAATGCATACCTTGAGATGCCAGGGTGGTTGTTTTATCTTTTTTAAGCTGTTTTTTATGACTTCAGGTGGTTCTGTGGCTTCACAGTACATTACAAGAAATAAAATTGAAGCAGGAGAATCCTAACTAGGTTTGTAAAAAGACCAAAGGCTCCGATATTTTCATATCATGCTTTTCTCTAAAATCTAATTTAGATAAAAGCAAAATGAATCCTTATGTAGCCACAAACAGGAGAAAAAAAAGGAAAGCGAGAAGTATGTTTGCAAGAAAGTACAGATATCAAAAGAAAATGAAAACCCTCTCCTTTTAAGACTAGTTTATAGCAAGGTTAGAATGCAAAATATGGCATTGTCAAGACTTTGGTAAGTCCCTAAAATAAGAAATGAATCTCCAATTTTGTAAGCGGGGGAGTGTGTGTTACATCCAAATTGTAAGAAATAATATGTAAGTAGAAGAATGAGAACCCGCATGATATAGTGGTTTCAGTGTTGGAGTACAACCCTGGAGACCAGGGTTTGATTCCCCTCTTGGCCATAAAAACCCACTGGATGACTTTGGGTGCATCATACACTCTCAAGCCCTTTCTACAACTTACCTCTGTCCCAGCAGCGTCCAGTGACAATGGCAGCGGCAGCAGCTCTCCCGGGAGAGGAGCGAGATGGAGCATTCCCTTCTGCACTGGCTGCTTGTAGAAACCAGGAAGCATGATGGCCATGCCTCTTCCTTCCACAGTGCTGCCCTGGGGCAGGAAGTGCAGCCATCATGCTTCTAGGATCTCTGCAGTGAAGGTAAGTACAGGCACATGGGGAGGGGGCAGTGTGATCACCAGTCATTGACAGGGAAAACCCTTCAATGATTTGCAGTGCAATCATGCTGCCTAGGGACAGGAGAAGAATGGAATGACACTGTGCATAAATGTTGTCCCAGCCCATCCTTCTCTCTTCCCAAATGGCAGGTTGAGTGTGTCACACAGAAAAGGCCTCAGTCCATTTGATAGATTTGCCTTAGGGTTGCCATAAGTCAGAAATGACTTGAAGGCACACTACAAGAAAAAGAAGAATGAGTAGACCTCACATCCATGTATTAGCAATATTGGCAGGAAAGCATTGCACCACTTGCAAGAAGCAGGAATCTCACTTTACGTGCAAGCTCTTGTTAATCTACTCCAGCAATGCACAGGGCACTATCTGTCATCAGAAACACTAGGATCACCCTGTATATGAGCTTTGGATCACACATAGAAGGTAGCCAACCCCAGATGCTTTACTGTCTGAGGATAAGAACAAGATAGAGGCTCTCTCTCATTTCATGTATACGAGCTGGCTGGGTTGCCAGTTGAGGCCTACTAACATACTGGTGATGAATGAGCTTGCTGGTGGACAGCAGACCCCTTATGAAAAGGCACACATAGCTCTGTCATCAAAGAAAGGGTAAAGACTAGGAATCCTGGAAGGAACCCCCAGGGTAGTGCTGCTGTTTGCATCTCGCACCTGCCTTACTTTGCTTAGTAGCAAGGCTGCCCTGCACTAAGGATACTACCTAGGGCTCTATATAGCAAAGCTCCTTAGTCTTTTCTAAGAAAAATAGTTAGATTTTTAAGACTCCAAGATGACTGGGAATAGCATTCTCAACAGAGACCTCCTTGACCCTACCACATTTCATTGAAATACCCTGCAACATTTTACAGATGAAAACCAGGATGCATGTGACCAAGTAACATCAGAGTGTGGGTAAGATGACACAACTTATTGATGTGGAAGAACACACACTACGAAAGGCTGTATGTAGTTGGTTTTGCCTAATACTACTGAGAAGGGGAAAATTTGTCCTTCTGCTCCTATCTTCTCATTCCCATTGTGTTAATTAAGTAGAAACAAGTTCTGCAATATGAACTCAGTTTGCAGAAACTGAAGTAAGCCAAGGACAAAGGGGGAAATGAAGAGGAGCAGAAAGAAAATGTGTGATTTTTAAAAGCAACTGAACAAAATGGGATGATAATCAGAATTGTTCATGTCGTATCTGGACAGTTGGAGGAATATGCACTGTATGTTAGTGTAAGAACTTCTCTCAAATGAAAAAAAAAACCCTTGGAACTAAACTAAGTGTGTGTGTGTGTGTGTGTGTGTATAAAATCATTTCACACAGACATCAACATAATAATTATGCTAAGATTTTATTATTAGACTGATGTATGAAACTTGAAATGTTTCACCTATATAATCCTTTCACAAACACACACCATGTAATGGTTTGTTAGATGATACAAATGAAACATGAAAAGAGGTTAAAGTTTTCCTTCAGGCCTTCTGCATATGGGGTTGTCTTTTCAGATCTCATCAACTCCTGTAAGCATCAATAATGTGAAGGAAAAACATTAATAACATTAAAAAAATGTAGTTTGCTATTATATTTACTCGCAATGCCAAACTACATTTACGTTACTGTAAAAGTTATATCATCTTTGATTCTACTTTTCTAGGCAGCAAATTCAGATTTGAATTTTGTTTTTTGTTTTTTGTTTTTAAAAAAGTCTTTCAGAAAATCCCACTCCACAGATACTGACAGCACTTCTGGCTATAGCATTGTTGGCTGCAATTTATTATTCTTTTTAATAAAGAACACATGGGATAATGCTTTTTCTTCAGCACAGTTTTGAATGAGGAGAGTTAGATAAAGGCCAAAAGCCTTTAAAATGAGAAAAGCCAATAGATGTACATATTTGGCAGGTACTGTTGAGTGTAACTTGTTGCTGTTGTGTGCCTTCAAGACGTTTCCAACTTATGGAGACTCTAAGGCAAACCTATTACTGAGTTTTCTGGGGGCTGAGAGTGTGTGACACGCCTTAGGTCACTGAGTGGGTTTCCATGGCTGTGCGTGGTATCGAATCTTGGTCTCCAGGGTGGTAATCCAACACAAAGGCCATTTCCTCACTAAACCGTTATAGCGCTATTATTCCACTTGCAACATCCTATGGAATCCTGGGGTTTGCAGTTTAGGGAGGAGCATTTAGAATTTCCAGCCAGAAGGCTCTTGGACCTCACTAAACTACAAACCCCAGAATTCCAGAGAATGTTGCTCTGGCAGTTAAATGGAATATAGCACTGTATCAGAGTAGCGTGATAGGGATCAGAGTGAGAGATGTGTGTTAGAGTTAATGCGAGTCAAGATTTAGATATATTAAATAAGGAGTCCATGATATTAAGTTTGATTTCAGTTTCATAAATCATTATTTTCCTATTATACACCTGAACCTCTGAGAACATTACATATTGGAAAACTTGAGTTCAGACATGATGTCTGTGGTGGCAGCAGTTAATACAGCATGATGGTGTCAGGTGGGGTACTGGGATGAATAAATTCTCACAAGCAACTGCAAAGGAATCTAAAAGACCCCCCCCCACATTTGATACCATAGCAATAAGGCAGGAAGAGGTCCTCACATTTACTGGCAGAGGTGGGGATAAGTGAAAGCCATCACATTTGCTGGCATAGGTAGAATACATAAAACCATCACAGTAACATTCTAGGGTGGTGGCAGTAAGAAAAACTATGAACACAAGCACTTCTTCCAAACAGAAATAATATGCCTTAGTTATTGCAATTCAGAAAAAAAAAAATTAAAGAAAGATGTTAAGGATACAGCTAGTTCTTGGCCTATTAGAATATATGTAGTCAGCCATGCTACATATCCCACATTTCCTGCCTCTTTTAATAACACCTTGAAAGGTCCATCTCATTTAGATCAACTAGCAGACAGAAAGGTAAGAAGAAAACAATGAACCAAACCAAGTTAAGAAGAAAAAGGAAGACGCAGAAATTGTAAGATTTTTTCCTGTGTTTCTGTTCTCAAAAGTAAATGATTTATTCATTGCCCAACACTGTAAAACACATATTTCACATATTCAGAATGCATAATTATAATGTATTTAGTTCTTCCTCAGCTGGAGTTTGAAGTGAAGCATAACTCTCCGCCACTGCTGCACAGATGATTTCTTGTGAGATATGTGTTTGGAAGGGGAATGGGGCAGGACTATGTGGAATATGGTGTTATCAAGGACTTGAGCAACTCTTAGGATTCTGTCATCCAAAACTGTCAAGACTGTCTCATCCAAAAAAGTGACATGTTCAAAGTCAGATTACCACCTCCCAAATTGTAGTAGAGACTCTTAAATTCCAATGTTGTGCACAATGATCAGGAAATTAATTTTGTTTGACTAAGAGCAACAGGATTTACTTCTGAGTGCCCTAAAGGCAGCAGATCCCTTCTGCTGTTGGAAGTTAAGCAAGATCAACTCTGGTTAGTACTTGGATGGGAGGCAGCCAATGAATACCATGTGGTGTAGGCTATATTTTAGTAAAATGAACTGGCAAAACCACCTCTGAGTATTCCTTGCCTAAGAAAGCCCTATGAAATTCATGGGGTCCCCATAAGTCTATGAGCAACTTGGAGGTACATGCACACACACACATAGGTATGCACTAAAAGCAGTTAAGGAGGAAATCCTATTTCTGCTTACTTGGGAGTAAGCCCCGTTAAACTGTGAAGGAAACCTTAATGTCCATGGACAGCTGGCCCAAGATGTTTTATTGCTTGACACAGAACAACAAATACCTCCTCTTGTCTCAGTTAAAGTGCACAGTATTCAAGGTTGGTCAATTTATTTGAATCACATCATCTCACAGGAGCCTTTCCCCTTTGTGGCGGTAAAAATGCAACAGTAATAAATTAAGTAACCGGCAGTTTCCTGCCTGTTCAGAAGACAAGATAAACTGTCTAGGAGACAGTTTTGGGGGCTTGGGAGTCTTGTCCAAGTCTCTTTCACTTTTATCTGCCACTGAAGTGTGACTCCTTATCAAGCTACCTCTTTTATTGGCTAGGTAGGGAGCATATCATCAACTGTTTTCAAGGTCTGGATGTCTGTCACTGGCAGAGGGTACTGACCTGTACTGCTGTTGATGGATACATACACGCAGAGAGAGACAATGGTAAACAAAGCCACTCTGAAGCCCTTCCGCACCTTACCTCTTCTCAAAGCCGTTGCATGAGGATCCAGGGAAAGCCTCCCTGCGAGTGGAGCGTGACAGAAGCTCTCCTCTCTGCACCGGCTGCCTGCTAGATGGGAGGAAGTATGATAGCTCTGCCCCTCTCTTCCACAGCATACCCAACAGTTTCCCAAGCTGCACTGGGGGAGGAAGTGCAGCCATTGCACTTCCTGCTATTCTGCACAACAGGGAAATGCAGGAGGAAGGTGGGAGGGCTGTGCAATTGCGTGTCATTGACAAGAGAAACCCATCAATGATTTAATCTGAGATTGCGATGAGTTGCAACAAGATCGTGATGGGATTGTGACATCATGCAGATCCCTTGTTGCGATCCCATGGCCATTGTGGGTTGGGAGTGGGGTGCAGAAAGGGCCTGAGAGTAAAGCTGTACTGTAGAATTATATTGTTTTATATCTCTTTAATGGTTATCATGGTTTCATCCTATAGAATTATTGGATGCATAGTTTGGTACAACACTTGAACTCTACAGCACTAATGGAGTTCTCTGCTGGTAAAGAATTCCAAGCATCCATGCATCACTTTATTTATATCCTACCTTTCTCCAAATCTTGAAGTCAAGGTGGCTTACAAAAAGGCAGAGAATACAATAAAACATATATAGTTAAAAACAGGATAGGATACAAAATAAAGATTAAAATTAAAACAGTATTAAATAACACCGGAATTAAAATCACTTAAAATCTTACTTTAGAACAGATTAAAAACAGAGCAGCACCAATAAAAGTCTACAATTCCTGGGGTTTTGTCAGACTGCTTTAACTGGGTCCTGGGTGAAAAATGCTTTTTCTCCTTCTATTTTCCTTCTGTTAACCACAGGAGTTCAGTAATAGGAGGTGTGTGTGTGTGTGTGTGTGTGAAAGAGAGAAAGTATTTGGCTGGGGAATGCTTGTGTTGCTCCCCTTGCCCCTGTTGCTGCTGGGAACCCTATGCTATCTGCCAATATCAGTTTGGGCAACTACTATTTACAAACTAGGTCAAGACTCATGTAAAATCAAATTAAAACAAAAAAATCTGCCACATCATCAGGATCTCTCTCTCTCTCTCTCTCTCATACACACACACACACACATGGTATTTCCGCAGTTGTGCTGCTGTAGCAGAAAGTCTGGATGCAGGCTGACACAGGGAAACATTTAAAGTATTGCCTAATTTCATTCTTAAAAGAATCAATGAGTAATTTTAGCAAATTGCTTCCTACTGCAAGAAAGTCTTCAAAAATTGTGCAATTTTTGAAGCATATTAGTAGTTCAGGACTTATTCTGATCACACTTTGTACACTTTCTTTTTACATATATATATATATATATATATGTGCCGAAAACAGTATTCTCTGTATATGAAAGCATTCAGGGAGTTGTTCCCCAAAGCTGTGGTTTTCAGACACTCTTAAGAACCACTCAAAGATAGAAGGAGCTGCTATCATCCAAGAAAAGCCCAGGAAGCCTTCAAAGGCCCCTCTCTAAACTACAAATCCCAGGAATTCATAGAATGTTGAAAGTGGAATAATAGCACTGTAACAGTGCAGTGCGGAAATGGCCTGAATTTGATGTATTTGTATAAATGGGTTCTAGAGCAAATCAAACCTGAATTCTCCCTAGCAGCCAACATGATTAAACTGACACTGTCATACTTTGGACATAACATGAAAAGACATGACTTACTAACAAAGACAATAATGCTTGGTAAGGTCGAGAGCAACAGGAAAACAGGAAGACCTCATTACAAATGATTAGACTCAATCAAGAAAGCCACAGCCCTGTGTCTGCAAGACCAGGGCAAAGCTGTGGATGATCAGGTGACTTAGAGGTATTCTCATTCACAAAGGGCACCATAAATCAAAGTCAACAAATGAAAGAAAAGAGTAACAAGGAAACTTGTGTGGTAGAACATACCCAGCCCTCTTTTGTGTTTCCAGTGATCGCAATGTGCATCTCTGTTTAAACATTAGTTATGGAGGTTAGATTTGAATATGGACAGCATATTGTCATAATTTGCTCTCAGTTTTTCTCTCCTCTCAGTGCTTTAATGTTATAGGTTTTTTTTATAGCAAGGTTATGTGTACTATGAAGCCATGAATTCATAAGGTACAACTGAAGGCATGTGTCACAGAGCATCTTCTTCCAAGCCTAGCTGCTGCAGTTGAGTGTCATGTTTATTTGTTGTTTTATTCATCTCAAAGCTGTAAGACAATTATGATAATTTGTGTGTGCCACATGAACTATTTGAAATTCAGGGTGGTGAATGAACCATCTCCCAAGGAAGAGTTGTTGATTATTTATTATTCATGATGCATGCAACTACAGTGCACCAGGACAATAAAGTCCTCTTTATGGGAAGAAATAAATAGCAGTGATGTAAATTTTTCAGTATGAAAGGGCTGATCACATAAATGAACGTTTACAGCTTCTGTGTTAGAAAATATTTATTCAGATCTCTTCTCCTCTAGGAGTGATCTAAGATCCATTTGAAATCAGTTGCAGAAACAACAATCTTTTTGTCTTTCTGTACTTTGAACAACATCCAAGGATGTATATTTCCAGTGGTATTTTAGGCAGAAGCTGGTCAGAGACAATGTGTCCTACCTTAAGACTCCTTAAGAAGTTTCTCTCTAAAGAAGTTCTCTATTATAGGGCTGTCCAGGCTAAACCAGACTGGATGTCAAAACATAAGAAACAAAACAAGATACTAAAACATGAGAAGAAAGATTGGAGGTCTTCAAGGGCTTACCTGGGTAGCAAATTGACCAGACACGCAGGTACCTTGGTCACATCCTTTTCTATATATCAAGAAGCCTTTGTATTTATAGTATGGATTTCTAAATTTGCTTCCATATGTATAAATTAGTATATTTTGTGGCACCTTTCCCCTTTTCTTTTCATGTCTTTCCTCTTTGGGGAGATGTGCATATGGCTGTGTGCTCCTCACACTGCTTGGGAGGCCATGTAAAGGATGGTACTTTGATGGAGAACAGCATAAACACCCAGGGAGGGGAATCAGAAGGAGTCTTTCCTATCCAACAGCCAGTATCTGGACAGGTTGAATAGTTTACCTCCTAAGCTGTGCTACCATTAATTAGAGTGAGGTGCTACCAGTTAGTGCAATCTCAGCTCAAAGATGCATCAGTTGTAGGGGGTTAGCAAGAAATGGAAGCTTCTAATGTTGGCTGAACTGGCTACCTACAGCCATAATCCCCATCTGTTAGTGCTCTGAGATCATCTAGTAAATCCATAAGTACAACTGTTGTAGCATCTGAAATAGCTGGGAGAAGAGCCCCAAAAGTGGGGACATAGAGGCAGATGGAACAGAGGTATGACAGATCTAAACATACTTTAGACACAGCCACTATGTCAGCACAAATCCATGCAATGAGGAACAGGATATTCCTGAGGCTGGGAATGGGTTGGATTGAACTGACCTAGTGCTGATTCAAGTGACACTTGGTCATCATTATGAGTTAGAATTGCACTCTAAGGCAGAAGATTTTTAGTTGCCAAGAGAAGACAGCAAAATGTTGAGTTCTTATTTTATTTTTATTACCAGAAAACATGGGATTCCAGTGGGATTCTCTACTCCAACAATCAAAATACTGTGACTGGCTTTAGGTACCCTATATCTTCACTTTGATGGACACAGGGATATATTTGCCTCACTCAGCAAAATAGCTTTGCTCAGCAGTGCATGATGCTCATTTTGGGAAAAGGAACTCAGGTATGAATGTCCACAAAGCAAATGTAATCAAAGCACAATTTCACTGCCTCAGTTGGTCATGTGAATCCATCTTCAAATATATTCTGATCTTTTGAATGCCTGTTGTATCTGTTGTATATTAGTAGGCTGGTTAAATAGTGTACATCAGAGACTGTTCCGTTGTGGCCTCTCTAGGCCTAAAAAGTTACACAAGCAAATGTATAATCTCATTTCTCTCTATCAGTGGTATAATAAGGAGAGCTAATGTGGTGTCGTGGTTTGAGGATTGAACTGTTATTCTGGGAAATCAAGATTCAAATCCTTGCTCCCCTGTAGAAACCCATTAAGTGACCTTGGGCAATTCACACTTAGACCCTTTCTGCACAAGGGGGATACTTCACTGTAGCGTTGTTGCATTGCGAATATATCTGCATGTCAAACCGGTTTGACGTTGTTCTGTCGTAGTTTGTTCCGCATGTGTTCAGCTCTTAGTATGGTCCACATCATTGTGAAACCAGCATAATTTAAAAACAGAAAAACTCCAATGCAAACCAACCACAATGGTGCCTCTGCATTTTTTCCTACATGCGAAAGTGTTACATCAATTTACAGAGGTGGGGGGTAAATTGACCAATCAGTGGTGGCAGAGGGGAGGAGGGAGGGGAATAGGAATTCCAGGAGAACTGATGATGCGGAAGCTACAAATGATTTTCTCCACTTTACTTCGACAGAAATTGGAGGATATGCAGATAGGAACTGGGGTAAATCGGAGTAAAAAACACTGCCCATAAAACATAATGAAATGCTCCTCCACTCTAGTGCAGAAATGGCCCGAACCTCAGATGAAGTCAATGATGAAGAACATTGAACAAATCTCACTGCAAAACTCTTAGGTCAAATTTCCACAAGTCTGAAATGATGTGAAGGCAACAACAGCAACATAGGGCTTTTCTGCACTTTGGGGGGGGGGAATGGGGCAGTCCATTACTCACCAGACTGGCACATTCCCCCCTGATGATCCACGATGGTCCAGAGCAGCGTGCGCCCATGCTACATACTCTCCGGTGACGAAAATGGAGGCTTCTGGTTGGTGGAAGCTCTCCACCAACTGGAGAAGCTCGCCAGCTGGAAGCCCACCCCCGGAAGATCTGCAGACTCGCACTGGTGCAAGCCTGTAGATCTATACTTTACAGAGCGACGGGCTGGGGCACCGCGCTATTGAAAGTCCTCTTTTAATCGGTCTTTCAATAGCACGGGCGACCACCAGTTCTGGGCATGCGGGAGCGGGCTGAAGTCCGGACAAACAGTAAGTAGTCCGAACTCAGTTCGCCCCCAAATGTGAACGTCCTCGTGGGAGGATGCACCGCCCCATTTTAAAAACCAAGTGTGGAAAAGTCCATATAATAAGCTATAGAACTCTTCCTTCTTATGTGAAAGAAGGATAGGAAACAAACCTGCTTTGTTTTCACTCCTGAATTCAATTCAAGATGCTGTCTTAGATTTATAAAGCTCTAAATGGCTTGAGGACAAGACATTGTGAAGATCCCCTCCTCCTATATGAAATATTCATCAGAGGCCATGTCAGATTTCTCAGCACCTGAACAGCCTAGGTTAGCGAATGAGTAAGAGAGGGCTTTCTCCATTGTAGAACTCATTCCAGAGGGAAGTCAGGCTGGTCCCCTCCTACTGAGCTTCCAAGAAATAGTTAAAACTGTTATACATTTGGCTTTTAAAATGGTTTTAGTCTTTCTTAATGTATGTTTTGTTTTAGATTGTGATTTTACTGCAGAAAAGCTATTTATAAATATTTTAATTAATAAATATGACATATCTTACTAATTTTTTAAAAAAGAATGGGTGGTGGTAGTGGAAGTGTTATGATTTCTGAATATCAAACAGAATAATTGAATTTATGCTTCCAGAGATAGTATATTACACATCCCTTCTGGTAACACTATGTAAAGGGCAATGGACCATCCTAGAATGTGTGAGGAGTCTTGTGTGACTCTGTGGAGTCACACTGATACATACGCTATTGCCTCTCTCTCTCTCTCTCTCTCTCTCTTTCTCACACACACACACACACACACACACATGCATGTGCATCTGCATGAGTTGAAAATGCAGCACCACTACACAGACCAGATAGATTGTACAGGGTGAAACTGGGATTAGATACATGTGGCCCTTCAGATACTGTTGAACTAATACTTTCCCCATGTCTCACTATTATCCAGCCTGGCTATGGGTGATAGGAACTGAAGTCCAACAGTATCCAGAGGGCTACATCTTCTTTTAGTCCTGAAATTGTGCATACACTTGTCCTCTCCTCAGTCATTCTCAGCTGCAACTTAGATGTGATGTCCAAGAAATGCCAGCATCCTTGGCTGTGTAAGTTGCTACTGAAGAGGTTTTAGCTACTGTTAAGTTTAACAATTTGGAGCGCTCTTTTGACAAATTAAACACTTAGTTGCTGTAGAATTTACTTATAAAACTTTCAGCTGAGCTTGATTATCACTTTTAATGCCAACTGGATGGCACTGTGAGTTTATTCACACATCATGAATGAGCGTAGACAAGCTCTTTTTCCTGATCTGATGAGCTGTTGGTCTTACTCGAAAGCACATCTGTTGAAGTGGAAGTCTGGTTGTGTATTGGTATCTCAGAGGAATATGTTCTTTAATTTAACTGTAGGAAGGCTTAATAAACTGGCAATGATCGAAACTTAATTGAATTTGGTCAATTAGAGGGAAAAAGCAGTGGATGTGATAAAAAAAAAAGACTCTATTAAATATAGCACAGGAAAATTATGCTTTCATTAGCCATTGTAAATTAGACCTCAAACAACATTTTAGTTACCATTCTTACACAAAACAAAGAGGATTAGAGAAAGCTAAATTACACATATTAGCTGTACTAAAAGAATCATAAAAGAATATATGCCCCTGTGGCAAAAAGGAGGGTAGAAGTCAGTAGACCAAAATATCCTGCCATTAAAATAATTTCAGTTACTATCTTTTCTCTATTCTTTACAGGAAATGTAACAAGAGAACCATATAATTGTATTAATGTGAGGTCCTGATTTTCTTAATTAATTCCATTTAATATCATTTATATTATTTGAACCTAGTATAAAGGTTTTCTAAGGTTTTTTTTCCTTCTAAGTATATATCATCAGTCTTTCCCTGTATTAGAGTTATCTTTCCCATGTCCTTCTTTTTCTGCTAGAGGAGGATATTCATAGTTTTGTTTTGTTTTTTTAATCAGCTTGGAATCTTGTCCCATTCTTGTCCTGTTATTTAAAGTGGTGGAAACCTCAGATAGAGTGCTGTACAGTTCCTTCTTCTTACCTCTTCATAAAATTTAACACTGCAAGCATAAAATGAATGCATTAATTGGATATCATTAGGAGATACATTGCATAAATCAAAATTGCATTTGATTGCAATTAGCAAAATTAGAGTCATGTTTACTGAAATGTGCTGCATACTTAGTAGCAGAATATATTATTTATAATCGTACCCTTTTCATCTTCCTCTTTTCCTTAAAATGTTGCTAATGGTATTTGCAGAGCAACAAATAAGCATCTGCACAGAATACAGGCTTCTTCATAGCTGAACTGAACCAAAATATGAGCAATTGTTAAACATGAAATTTTGTATCTTTTTTCCAAAAAACATCATACATCCAGGGTTATGCACCTTGGCCCATTTAGCATAATCTATATATAGAAGTAAGTTTTTACAAAAGAACTGCCTTCTAGATTGGATATTTGCATTTGCAAAAGTTTGTTGACAAGAAGTAAAAACACCTTTTGTTATCTAAGGCCATTTCCCCAGCAATCCATGTGGTTTTTCTCTTTGAGGATAAGTTTGAGTCTAGCTATTTCTGTTTCTGCATTTAGGGATGACCTATAGAGTTAAAGTTAAACAGTTCAGGTTAAACAGAATTATAATTTTTGTCAGGCTCAATTTTTAAAGTTATGTTTTACACAATGAAGCTATTTTATACCCTGTATGAATACAATGGTTGGTCTTTACATGCATTTCCCATTGCTGAAGACAGGGACATTTTGACCAATACAAGGCAAGGTTGGTTAACCATTTCTTTCATGAAAAATTTCATGTTTAGAAATGACATTTCAATAGTATCGACTTAAAAAAAAACCTTCATAGTCTGAAACAATGCAAACTAATAGCTCTGATAGTTTCTAGATGTGCACAGAATGGTTCATAACCATTGGAGAGCTGGGCCAAGGCTAACAAAATGAAATTCAACAGAGAGAAGTATAAGGTCCTACACTTAGGTAGAAAAAATGGAATACAGAAATATAGGATGGGGGACACGTGGCTGGATAGCAGTATGTGTGAAAGGGATCTAGAAGTCTTAATAGACCACAAGCTGAACATGAGTCAGCAGTGTGATGCGGCAGCAAAGAAAGCCAATGCAATTCTCGGCTGCATCAATAGGAGTATGGTGTCTAGATCGAGGGAGGTACTGGTACCACTCTACTCTGCTCTGGTTAGACCTCATCTTGAATACCGTGTCCAGTTCTGGGCACCCCAATTCAGGAAGGACACAGTCAAGCTGGAGCAAGTCCAGAGGAGGGCGACCAAAATGGTGAGGGGCCTGGAAGGCATGCCCTATGAGGATAGACTTAGAGAGCTGGGTATGTTAAGAGGGGACATGACAGCCATATTTAAGTATTTGAAGGGATGCCATGTAGAGGAGGGAGAGGGCTTGTTTTCTGCTGCTCTAGAGACCAGGACGAGCAATGGATTCAAGCTGCAGGAAAGGAGATTCCACCTGAACCTCAGGAGGAACTTCCTGACAGTCAGAGTGGTCCAGCAGTGGAATATGCTGCCTCGGAGTGTGGTGGATTCTCCTTCCTTGGAGGTTTTTAAGCAGAGGCTTGATGGCCATCTGTCGGGAGTGCTTTGAGGGTGTTCCTGCATGGCAGGGGGTTGGACTGGATGGCCCCTGTGGTCTCTTCCAACTCTACATTTCTATGATTCAATGATTCTATGATAACAACTCATGGTTCTTAGGTGGGGCTGGTTTTTTTTACGTTTTTGTTCACCTTAAAGGATTCTTTTAGCTAGTTTACTCTGAAAAATACAATGAAGATGAATATTTGATATAAGTATATTATAAAACATTGGATGTCATTTGGAGGTTGGATTGTGGGCTCTCCCAAATTTGGGCTTAGACTAATCAGGAGATATTTGGATTGTCGGTCTGTATGGTCCCATTCTCCCATCATAGTTTGTAAGCAAAACACTACATCAGGAGATTTAGAGAACATGTTAACCATAGCAGCTAGTCATCTATTTTGTAGGGTGTCCAATAGATGAGAAGATGTAGAAGGCCTAAATTTTTGTACAGACAGGGGGCATTGCAACCGGTTGAAGACCTCCAAGGGCTATATCCAAGTACAGTAGACAGAATGAATTGATGAGAACTTGCTAAGTCATTACATATATAAAAGTTCCATTGATTTAATATGTCTACTGTAAACTGAGGATTAACCATTGGATTAGACTGCCACCCTACTTCTTCATTTGTTTACATCATATGAATGTAAACAATACTGATCAAACTGAATGATCAGAATGTACCCATATGTAAATTGTCAAATAAGATATTTACTATCATTGATTTTTGTAAAACAACAAACTAGTCTATATATTTGTGTTCATATCCAAAGTTATTTTTATTTATATAGAAATAAATGCAGGTATTAATATTGAGCTATATAATAGATAACTAATTTATATAATGAATATTAAATAATTCTTATGATGTGCCCCCCCACCTTCTTATGGTTTTCTTTGGGTTTGTTGAACACATCTGTGAGGAGACAAGTGCTATTTAACACTGTGTGACTTATTTCTGAGAAAACTTTCATAGGATTGTGTTGCATGTTAATCATTTTTCATCATTTAGGCAGAAAGTCTTTTATCTGCTGCTCTGTCTTTAATGCTGTCCCACAGAAGTAACTAGCAACTATTTGTGTATTTTGCAGAGTAATGGCATTACCATGATATCTGTTTTCCAAATAACATATAAAAGGAGGTCTGACACTTTTTAAAAAATATTTCAACATTAAACAAATATGTTTGGCTCCCTCTCTCCTCCTCCAGTTTCATCCTGTCCTGTCCAGGATCATATTGCAAACGTCTGCTAAATAACGGAGTGCACCAAAGAATTTGATAAGAAAATAAGTCTGTGCTTTATAGATTATATCAACACCTTTGATTGGGTGTATCATGAAAATCTACGAATCTTTCTTAAAGAAACTGGTGTGCCACAACATCTGAGTGTCCTGATGTGTGACCTGTACTTTGGACAGGAGGCCACCATCAGGACAGCACAGGGAGAAACAGAATGGTTTCCAGTTGGTAAGAGGGTCAGGCAAGAGGGTCAGGCATTTTATCACTCTATCAGTTTAACTTGCATGCTGAATGCATCATATGTAAAGCAGGATTAGACTTAGAGGAGGAGGTGTGGAGATTAGAGGAAGGAGCATCAAGCATTTAAGATATACCAATGACACTATGCAACTAGTAAAAAGTAGTGAAGATTTGAAATGGCTATTGAAGAATGTCAAAAAATTAAAATGCAAAGGCAGTTTTGTAGCTGGAAGGTAAGAAAACAGAAATAATGACCACAGATGATTTACATAGCTTTAAAGTAGAAAATGAAGACAATGAAATAGTTAATGATGTTCCATGACAGTAAGAGCAGTTTGACAGTGGAATGTGCTCCCATGGAGTGTGGTAGAGTCTCCTTCTCTGGAGTTTTTTAAGCAGAGGCTGGATGGCCATATGTCAGGAATGCTTTGATGGTGTATTCCTGTGTGGCAGGGGGCTGGGCTCTATGGGCCTTGTAGTGTCTTCCAACTCTATGATTCTATGATTCTGTGATTCAATACTTTTCCTTTGTCATAAATAATAATAGAGGCTGTAGTCAAGAAATCAGAAGATAAGGACTTGGAAGGGCAGCTATGAAGGAAGCAGACGTGATCTTCAAATGTAAAAGTAGATCACTGAATATTGAAGTCAAGATTGTCTACACTATCATATTTCCAGTTTCTGTCCATGGTTGTGCAAGCTGATAGGAAGAGAACAAAATCAGTTTAAATGTGCTGGAAAAGAGTTTTACAGACACCATGGAATGTAAAAAATGACAAATAAATGGGCCCTAGAGCAAATTAAGCCTGAATTCTTCCACAGAAGCCAAAATGACTAACCTGACACTTTGGACCTATCATGAGAAGACAATAATGCTTGGTAAAGTAGAATGCAATAAGGAAAGAGAAAGCCCACAACCAAGGAAGCCACAGTCTTGAGTTTGCAAGGTCTGAGCAGGTCTGTTGGTGACTGCAAGGTCTTTCACTCACAAGCCTACCATAAATGGAAGCTGACTTGATGGCAGTTAACAACAACAAAGGAAATCATAAACTTATTCCCCACTGGAGAAGCTGCTCAGCAACACATGGATACTGCTGTACCATGCCAAGGGAATGCCTAAGTTGCCCTCTAGTTAATAGTCCTTGCTTTGAAAGTTTGGCAACATCTGCAGAGGCAGGAATGTGAATCCAGATTCCAAAAACATCAAAGAGACAGGAAAGGAAAGAAGGAAGAGAGAAAGTCAGGAAAACATTATTTAGCAATGACAGATTCTTTAGTAAAGCAATGATGCCTTTTTAAGTATTCCATGACTGTTTGCAAATATGTAATCCCAGCACCACAGTACAGCATTTTAATGTCCAGGAACAACAAAGAGTCTGGTCTTTAAAAGAAGAAGATATTTAGTATATCATAACCTTTAATGAACTAAAGTTCATACTAAAAATCACCCTCACTCCCTGCCACAGCAAACACATTCATATAGTTTTTATTTTAGCAGGATGGATGGATTTAAATCAAGGCAATTTAATTTCGTTTCTGTTATTATGGCTGCTGCAGATTAACAATGGGGCATTTTTCTCATTATATGATTAACATATTTTCAAAATAAAGCAGCACACTAATTGGTTGCTATAAAAATTAAAATACATCGTTTTTCACTTAAAAAGTACTTTTATACAACCAACAGAAGTAATTCAAAACCTTTGGTTGTGTCTTTGAAGTCCCAGGCTATTTCATTTGGTATTTATGATCCAAGTCCTCGATCATAGTATGCATTATGTAACTTAGTTATGTAGTGGAGATGCTAAAAAATCCTGTTAGTGAATTGCAAAGATGTATAATGGGATATCAGCAAGAGTGTGCCAATGTTCATTGGGTTCTATAGATGTGCACTGGCATCTTTAGCTGGTGTTCTGATATCCACTGGTTCCGTTTGTTACCCTGATTTCTGGGGTCCCTTGGGGGACACCTCAATGTGCTCCATGTGATGGGGAATGGAAACTAGCCGGAGCACAAGAAATAGCCATGTGAGAGGCAGGGTAACCTAGCGGGTTCTTTTTACCCAGTTTTTATGGGGTCAGGCCAAGCAAAAAACCAAACAAAAATGTCCAATAAATGATTTTATTGAAGGAAAGTTTCATGCAGCAATGCAATCATTCACTCACTCAAGACCTATTAAGAAGCAAAAGAGAGGAAACTGCATAGGGAAATATTGAAGGGGTGTTGCTGGGGTGATACTGCACCTTTGTGCTGAAGTCCTTGGTCCGGGAAAAACAGCAGAGAAGTGGGGCTCAGCACGGAGAGGGCTGAGGGATGGAGCAACAGCCTGCTGGGATGCCCGGGAGTGATCCAAAGAACTACTCAAAAAACTGGGACTATTTGTAGGGGAAAAGGTACCTGGAGGGCTATTCCTTTCCCGGGGAGAACAATGGGTATTGCAGTGGGCATGAAGCTCCACACTGGTAATTTCCTTTGTGTGATGGGATTGCAAGGTCTTGCCAAAGTCTCAGGATCTTCGGCTGTGTTAGTTTGTGGTGCGACTTCATGTAAATGGTCCTTGCCTGACGGAATATTTGCTCAACTTGGGGCAGACACTCTAATCCCCTCAAGTCGGCTTCTCAGGGGCTGAGGACCCTTTGTTTATTGTGGGTTTACACATCTTGAGGTCTCCTGGGGCTACATGACTGGGGATTTTACTGGCCTGACCTGGTTTTCAATCTTTGACCATGCCTGCCTACGTGCCCATCTGGTGACTTCTCAGGCACATGGAATCATATTTTAATATCAAAATTGTAGACCCAGGGATAGGGTTTTTCCAGTGGAGTAGCATGTTGTACATCAGTTCTGTTGTGCATTATTCCCAATGCACTTTGGTCACTTCGCTGGGTCCTCTAAATAGTAATGTAACAGCATCCCTTTTCTGGAAATGGATATTACAGAACAGCCCAATGCTAATTGTTGCAGATGTAAGTCCACTTATGAAGATATACATCTCCTACAGAATTCTGCAAAATGTTTAAAGGCAGCCAAACAACAATTTTAAACAATGTAAAAGAAGGTATCATTGTCATCATTATTGTAACAATAATATGTACTCTATTCCATTTAAACACCTTGAACGTAAGCTTCAGAAGCAACGTGTGCGTGTGTGTGTGTAATTTGAATTTTTCTCCTCTGATCTTACAAATGTGTGCTTGTGAGGAAAAAAAAATATTTTTCTTTGTTCAAGTATTTTAACATTTCAATTACTTAAATAAGCAGAGGTTCACTTTCCTATCTGTGGCAAATGTTGTAGAACATTTTTATAGGGTTTCTTGACCACAGCCAAAGTCTATTTTAAAGATATTAAAGTCCTCTAATGAGGCACCTTTCCAAGCACACAGAGGAAAGTACGATATTCTATGATGCAGTATAATAATTCAGTGAAATTAAGCAAGTAAATGGTCAATGAAGCAAATGATTAAAAAGAGGAATGAGAAATGAAGATTAAAATTGGAAAAACAGTATTTTCTACTACTTTAGCTTTTGGAATTCATGATTAACATTCATTTGACAAAAACAGAGAAGTGACCTTTTGAAAAGACACACAAGAGGCATTAGTGCTCTTACCACCTGAGCTAGGTTATTTAAGTCTTTTACCATTTCCTACCACGGAGAGCGGCAAATAGGAGATAATGATAGGTCATTCTGAAATATTTCAGCATGTTCTCATTACCCAATGGAATTTTTCAAATCCTGTTCTTTGTAATGGATTATCAGATATCTTTTTCAGTGACTACATCCCTAAAGTCCTTTTTCTTTGAAAATGACAGCACTCATTTATTACCATTGTTACCAAACAGTTGCATAGCACTGTCTGTGTCCTTCCCACTTTTTTAGACATGGAACATTTTTTTTTGTCTTGACTTAAAAACTCAATTGTAATACCAGTCTATCCAGAGCTAGGCTTTTGATATTTATGCCCCCAAAACAGTCTATTATCTAACCGGTGATGTGATGAGGTTTTCCAGATGCCAAGGCTGACCCTACAATTCAAGGCCTGAGACCCTTTCATACTACGCAATTCTAGCACTATGATTCCCCTATTTCTCTCTCTGTATCTGATCCTTGTCCATTTTCCCATATCCCAGCTCCTGACTAAATGTCTCCTTCTCCCCTTATGTCTCTCTCCATTTGTTCCCTTTCCCTAACTCTTTATTTCTCCCTTGCATTCCCACTACTTTTAGTTGCATTCACATTTTCTCTTTTAAATTCCCCACCACCTTCTCCTGTACTCTTTCTCCTTCTTCCCCTTCCAAATTATCCTGGCTACACTTGCTTTCTCTTTCCTTCCCTATCTCTGTTTTTCCTCTCTCATCCTCTTTCCCTTTCTATGCTCATATGGCCTGTATACTACCCACTTTCCTCCTCCTTTCCTTTCCTGTCTTTCTCACTATGCTGTATTAGAATCATGTGCGGCAAAGAGCCTTTGGGCCTTCCATCTTGAACTGCTCCAGTAAACTTGAGCTGAATGCTTCTTATGGCATGTTTCCATTTGCTAGGAGCTTGTGAAAACATCTGCTTTGTCGGGAGCATGTAAACAATATGTTGGGAAACTTTGCAGATGCAAGCTATACAAGTTTGCAAGTTGATTCTAAGGCTGTTTCTGCACTATGGAAGTGCGGAAATGGTAGTGCTATTATTCCACTTTCAGTATTCTGTGCAATTCTGGGGTTTGTAGTTCACTGAGGCCAAGGAACTCTCTGACTGAGAATTCTAAATGCACCTCCCTAAACTGCAAACCCTGGGATTTCACAGGATGTTGAAAATGGAATAATAGCACTATAACAGTGTAGCGTGGAAATGGCCTAAGTTTGACTGGCAGTTCCTTCTACTTGTACACAAGCTACTCTTTTTGCCTTTCTAATACTTTAAGAAATGGTTCATTAAGCTTTTTCTAGCCATGGGACATGACATGTTAAGAATGAGATTAATAATTTTTTGGGTATCAATCCATCATTTTCTCAAACTTAGTTATTTCAACAGGCCTTCATCCAAAGATGATGTGGGCAAAATATGGACTGTAAGACAAGATGCACAAACCCCAGGCACTGTGTCCACCTAAAGGCCACAAAAAAACCCTTGCCAATGCTACAAGAAGCAGCAGTTGATGCCATATCTAAATTTCAGACTTTCTCTTTACCTTAAATCCTTTTCTCCCTAAGCACAAAATGGCAGGAAACTTGTGAGAGATAGTCCAGTCTACTTTCACAGGGCTCTGTGGTATATGAGGATGTTATGTCACTCATTTGCACCATTTGCTTATACATGGCACAATTTTTCTTGGAATATGTGTGTGTGAAACCAACTACCCACCTCAATGATTCCAGATGAATTGTGTAGATTTATGTTTAATCTCATACCCATACTCTAATGATATTACTCAATATCTCTGCAATGATGGGAGGTTAAAGCCATTCATTCATATCCATCACACATTGCGCTGCTGTGTGTGTAACAAGTGTGCATTCTTGTGTGTGTGTGTGTGTGTGTGTGTATCTGTACAGCCCTTAGATATCCACCCAACACATTATTTATTTATTTGTTTGTTTGTTTGTTTGTTTGTATCCCGCCTCTCCATATGAATCGAGGCGGCGAACAACTTACAAATAGCATGTATTTCGAAACATTTCTATACATGCCCCCAACAAGCTGGGTACTCATTTTACTGACCTGCGAAAGGATGGAAGGCTGAGTCAACCTTGGAGCCCGGCAGGATCGAACTCACAATCTTGTGGTTTGTGGCTTGCAGTACTGGCATTTAACCACTGCACCACCAGGGCTCCTGTTCTCAGTGTGAGAACAGCTGATTACCTCTGGTTAATATATAGATTGAAAAGAAGCAATGTTAAGGTCCAGTTAACTGATGCTATTAAAAACCCTGTTACATAGATAAAGCCTCGCACTGAAGAGGTGTGGTATAACTTTATGCTTAGCTATGGCTCAGTTGCACTGTACTATCTCATTACAGAAGTGTGATGATGTGCAACTACATGCACATTGGGTCTCAAAACACAATACGTATTGCACAATGTATACCCTTAAGCAGTTTCAACTTGTTTTAATATGGTTGGTATTCAGTACTACACTTATAGATTTGCAGTCTATTAGTGGATCTTTAACTGGTCTGTACTGAGAGGATATTTAACTGGTCTGTACTGAGTAAGACTACCTAGTCTTACTGTAAACCTACATAAATGCCACCTCAGCCCACCTGAAGAGCCAGCAGTTGGATCACCTGAAAGAGGGTCCATTCAGCTGGTGACAGGGGTGCAAGTGAAGCTGCAACAATCAAAAGCAGGGCCCCTGTTGCAACTTTTTGTCACATCCTCACTCACTGGTGTGAAGGAGATGGAAACATCACCATCAACCCTGATCAGAAGCTGAAAAGACCTCCTTCACCCAATGTAAAAGCTACATTGGGTGCCTCTTAAGGTGGCCTGGAGTGGAAGGCTGGGCCAGAAGATAACTATGCAGATATAACTTAGTAGCCAATCTAGGCTATCAGCATATGTTTTTATCTTGTTTAAATTGTTTATTGATTTTAACCTGGAATTGTTTAAATTTGTTATATCGTTTTATCTGTCTGCTGCCCTGAAATCTTGTGATAACAGAGCAAGATAACAATATTTTAATACTAAATCGATGAATAAATAAACCATGTGCCTTAAGTTCCATCAAAATGTGCAATGGTGCCACACATGTAACTCCACTTTTGCAACCTTGAACTGAACATGGCTGATATGTACTGGAAAAAAAAAAAGGCCAACTGTTTTTGTAGGCAAAAATATGCATGCATATGCTTCCAATGTGATATCAGCCATAAGCAATATAATTGTGGTATGAGATTTGACAACATCTTGCACTCTGTTTTGTATAATCAGTTTCTATTAGAGATAACTCTTGCATGTTTATTAACAGGAGAAGAGGCTCATTCTTTCCCTTTGCCTTGTGTAGGTCAGGAAAAACAGACTGACAGCTAATACATGTTGCCTGCCTCAGCTAAGAATGTACCTCCTGGAAGTTTTTATCTTCTGGTCAATTTTGCTTTGTTCGTCTTTCACTGGAGGCTTTTATGTTTATTTCCAGGGCTACCACTTGGTGCTTTTTCCCACCACTAAAACAAATCAGATTAAAATATACCTGCAGGTATCTGCAGTAAATAGAAACAGCTTTGCCACAAATAATGAAGGCAAGTTGCCTCCAGCCCTGATTTTCCCAAAAAATCCAATTTTTACTGCTTCTCTCTCATACTATGACAGAATACTGGGCACAGAGAAGCCCAATCGCCTTCTTTGATGAACTGTCAGGATGTGTAGCCCCTGTCATACGTGGATCTGCTGGATGTGCATGGAAATAGTGAATGGGAGTCAGTGGAGAAGCAATGCTAGAGTTTAGATATAGAGCAACAAAGTATTGAGTGTTAATTGTTGATTGCAGCAACGTATCCAGTTGAAGTTTGCTTGTATATTCCAAGGTATCAAATGGTTAATTGCTTTATTGCCCACTGCTACAACGTATGCAGTGGAGGTGGGTGGAGAAGATTAGAGGAGGGAAAAAGGAAAATACCAAACAGTATTTTGGGAACTCGTAGTGTCTAAGATAAATGGCAGGAAATATGTTTCAGCCTCAATGATGAATGGAGGGTAAAGAACTGCAAGTCTAGAAAATGTCTAAAGATGTTGGCTGATATCAAATTTATGGTCCTCTCTAGTCATGGCTTTGCATGCCTAAAATTTACATGTGTAGGTATAAAACCTGTGAACTCTATGTATGTTTTAGTCTCAGCAACTTTGGAAGAAATGTGGTGTTTTGCTTGCTTTGCTATAAATAAGCACTACTGTCTACCTCAGAGTAGAGTTTGTGGATTGTGAATTATCAAGGGCATGACATGGACAGAGACCTGACAAAGGGCACCTTTTTAATTTTCTGGCCTCAGTGGTTTTGTGAATGTGTTTGGGAGACATCTCTCGTAACTCATGTAAAGCTAATCTTAAACCCATTTGGATAGTTAGTGCATGTTTATGAGGGGTTGGATGCATTTCCACATTCTTCTTCATGCTTTTCTGCCCCACTAGGACCTTACATTGGTGGTGGTTCTAGTATACCTAACAGAAATGAAGAGTTTGGCTCTCTAACACCATCTGTGGATCCCTGGATAGGAGTGACATCCAAATACATGTCCAGCATTTCCAGCATTGCATTATGTTCTTGTTTTGCCACTATTGTTTGCATTGATAGACTAGCCCGAAACTAGCTGGGAGTAATAACAAAGTAAGGCTGTTGAACTGGATCCAGAATCTGCCTTCTTTGGATGGAAGGGCTTTCTACTCACAGAAGGTGGCTTCACCTGACCTTGAATGCATCCCCCCTGCCTGAGCCACACACTATGGGACACCTCATTCAGAAGAAACCTAAGACATCTGTGTAGCACTTTTGGGGCCAGAACACCAATTTTAGGGAGGAGATGACAACAGACTTGCTTTGGCCAGCCTATTAGCATGTGCCTAAATCTGGACCCAGTCCTAGTGGTTGCATCTGTCTTTTGCTTTGCATAGGTGGAGTTGCTGTTGTTCTATTCTTCAAGTCACTTCCAACTTTTGGTGACTCTGTTACAGTGTTGTTGTTGTTGTTTTGGTAAGATTTCTTCAGGGAGAGTTGCCTTGACCTTTCTCTGAGGATGAGAGAATGGGACTTGCCCAAGGTCACCCAGTGGCTTTCTATGGCCAAACCCTGGGTGGGGAGGCCAACACAAATCAAAGTGTGTGCTTGTTTGTTGCCTGCATGTTTCTGTTTATGTCCCCACCCCACATATAGAACTTCAACTAAATAATGAAACAGAACACAGTGATATCAACGATATGGTCAATCTACTGCCTGGAAAGTTGACTTTCGCTATGACATTCTTCTTCAGACTTGACTCAGTGGTAACAGTTTGACCAGCAGCACAAAATCATCTTGGACCATGGCTCTCTTTTCTCTAACAGTCCATGTGCCCCTGACCTCATGAGCTTTCCTCTTCCAGCTCTACTGTCCTCCATCATTCAAAGGTCTCCTGTTTCTTCCAAGGATTCTTCCCTTTCTCTCCTATCTTTTGCCAGAATATCAGGATCATATGGATACTGGTGGCTCTGATGGCAGTGAGGTGGGAAATCCATTCTGGGTTTTAGTCTGAACTTTAAAAGACCTGTCCAAGGTCCCTATTAGCAGCTTAGATAGCACTTTTAAAGTTCAGACTAAAACCCAGAGTAAATTCACCACTCCACTGATATGAGAGATTCCAGGACCTACTTCCTGTGTGACAGCCCTATGCTTACTGAAAATCCCTCCTTATAACTTGTGCTTTCTGAGAGGTCCTTGACACAATCCCCAGTCCCTTGCCTTACTGTAACGTAAGCCTGTAATTCAGCTTCAGTTCATAAAATTCACTCTGCTACATACTCTTTCTGCCTCTTTTTCTCTCCCTTTTCCTTGTTATTTCCCACATGTTGAGTTTTTTACTATTTTATATCATAAACTTCTAAGGAGAGGAACCTGTCTTCTTGCATACTTTGAAGCAGGACATCTCAGGTTTGGGGAGAAGATTTTTTTTTTCTTTTCTTAATCCAGTTTGCCAAGGACTGGTAACATATTTGTGTCCATTGGTTACCATTCTTTTCTACTTCCTGGAAACTTGCCAGGGATCAGCATCCAAAGGCTCAGGTACTGGTACCATTTTGAGTAGCATTGCTATAGAGGGTCATGCAGATTGATGGCACAAAACAATTAAAACGATACCATGGGCAGCCATGATAGGTCAACTATAACAAATATCAGAACAAGGGCAGACCATCAGGTTCCGTGTCACTCTTCTGATCCATCTGGTCTAAAATACACATACCCGCATTTTAAAGACACCCAGGTGAGGGACGGAAGTCTTTCTTCTCCACTGCCATATTTCCCTATACTTCTTTGTTTAAGGTGCTCTTCCCAGGCAAGCTGGCTTGCTTCTCATCTCAAAGCAAGGCTGAGAGAACAAAACTGGCAGCAGTGGGGTTAAAGGAGTTACATTTCTTTTACCAATGTTTATTTTTTGTCATTAAAGGAACTTATCCTGCCCCCATTTCAAATGCAAATTGAACAGATGCATAAGTGCTGCTGAACACACAAAATGCCATCACATCTAGCTTGGCCTTCAGATAGGTGGTGCCACCTCCTTTGACAGAAGAAACATGAAAGTGCAAAACAACTTTGGATAAGTGAACAGAGCCCTTGCCAGCTGAAACAGTCTCAGCAGCTCATAAAAGGCTTACTTTGTGCTTGATCACTGCTGTTGTTTAGACAGGAAATCCCAAGATGCTTTGAAATGCTGCCATCTGCTGTCTTCTTGTAGTAGTACAACAAGCAACATACGGAAGCTAAACCAGGGCCATTTCTGCGCTACACTGTTATAGTGCTGCTATTCCACTTTCAATACCCTGTGGAATTCTGGGGATTGCAGTTTACTGAGACCCAAGAGCTCTCTGGCTGAGAATTCTCAAGGCCCCTCCCTGAACTGCAAATCCCAGGATTCCACAGGATGTTGAAAGTGGAATAATAGCACTATAACAGTATAACGTGAAAATGGCCCAGAATAATACCAGGAATGACTGAACTGGATCAGTTCAAGATTTGACAGAACTTTGTAATGACTTATCAGTATTCTCTCCCTGCTTATTATACTGCTCATCTGGATTATTTTTCAGAAGGGATGTAGCAATTAGTAATCCCCTAATCAAGTCTGACCTTGTATTGTGGCTGGACTAGAGAGATTTGCCGGGAACAAAAACTGTATATAAGTGCCTCTAAACTCCCAGAAGAAAGAGGGAAGCATAAATCCAATAAGCTAATCTTAACACCGAACAAATCTGACGAAAAGCAAGAAAAATATAGAAACTTCACATTTGTATATAGGAATGGGAAAACCAGGAACTTGGAAAGTTCTCTTTTGCCGTGCAGTTCATGACTACTCCCAGACAAATTTGTTATGTCTACCATTGTAATGTAAACACCTTACTCACTGCTTAATCCTTTGCTTTTCTCTGACTTGGTACACAGTGCACTTAAAATCTGACAATAAAAAATAGCATAATTTTTTTAAAAATTCTATTAAAAATGCCTAAAAATAAAAATTAACTTGGAAAGTAGAAAATATTACCTGCTGCACAGTAAGGGGCATTGTCCAATTGTTGCATTACTTTTGATCTGTAACTTGGTTACATCGTATGCATTTACTTACTATCTGACTTGTCTCCTTGTTCATGAACCAAGATGGCTTGCATCCAATAAAGATACCCTTAATACCAACTAGATAGATAGATAGATGGATAGCTAGATAGATACTACCTCACAACAAACAAATTATTCCGTACATGCATTGTAATTTGTTACTTCCATGCTTAAGAATATCATATTCTTTTGAACCCACAAATGAATGTTTTTGTGCATGCTTGAAAAACAAACATTTGCATTGGTAAAATTCAACAGGTATTGTAATTCCCACCATGGAGACCCCATTGTACTTCCCTGTTGTACAGGTGTTAAGGATGAGTGGCTGTCTATCTGTCTGTCTGTTTTTATCTATCTATCTATCTATCTATCTATCTATCTATCTATCTAATCTTTAAAGTATTTTGTATCACCTCCCAGCCCACAAGGATGATGAGGTGATGAACAAATAAAAACCAATTAAAACAATACAAAGATGTTAAAAAATTGAAATAAAAACTCCTAAAAACAGTCTACCCCCCCCCCCCGCAGTCCTAGAATCCAGTTGCAAAACAGTTAAATAAGCAATTTCAAACCTGAATGGCATATGGAACAAGTTTGGCTGCCCACTGGCAGGCCAAACTTCCTTGGGAATGGAATTCCACAATCAAGATGCTGATACAGAGAAAACTCTGCTATGTGTACCTACCAACCTAATTTCACAAGGTGTTGGGACAGAGCCTGCTCTGAAAATCTCAATTTTTTCCCAGGCTCGTAAGGGGGGAGGCAGTCTTTCTGATAAGTTAAAAGAGATGGTCAGTTTACTTCACAGTTAATTGGTTTGACTTCAGAGGGTTTCAGATCCAGACTTTTCAAAGTTAAGCATTTGAACCCAGGATTTGAAAAGGTAAATCCATTAATTTTATTTTTTCCCTTAGTTTTTTCTTTTCTTTTAAGGACCCTAAATACTTTCCATCCCAAATATGAATAAATTTGTGATTTGGGGAGGGGATATATTCTTATAAGAATGAATTGAAATTATTTTTTCCCCCATTTTCATTTGTAAGTAGCCCTTCCCCATTGCTGGGAACATTATAACCCTCCTGCAAAAACAAAACAACAAACAAACAAAAACAAAACAAACTTTTGAATCAATGAATAATTAATTTTTTTAAAAAAAGTACTTGATTAACAAATGGATAGAACTTGCACCGGAACCACTTAAACAGATAGTATGCTACTGCAACCTTGTAGCTGGGGTAAACCTGATAGCTGGAACAGTCCTGAAATTATTCATCATCAATTATTTATTAGTTCCCCTTCCCCACTCCACTATCTCCAAATACAGCTGCTACACCTCTCCTGCAATTTTCCCCCTAGTCATTTCTGAATCTGAAGTATTTGCTTGGAAGTATGTCTTACTGACATCAATGAAAATCGCTTCCAAGTGCTCTTGGGATCCCTATATAATTAAAATGAGACTAGCAAAACTGGAATAACTAGATCAAAGCAGGCCTTGCAAGATCTCATCTTCTCCACAAGCTAAACTGAGGAAAGCATCTATTTTTGGAAAGCTCTAATTTCTATGCAGCATCTTAATTTCTTTGCCAGGTGATTAAGGCAAGAACTGCACCTTGGGCTTGGCATGGAAATGATGTATAACTTGGCATCCTGGTATTGAGTTCTTTTTTTCCCTTATTAACATGTAGGATCGCATTCCTTGTGGAGGTATGTTACCATCTCTTCATTCATTTCCTAAAGTTTCTGAGTGGCAGTCAACCAATGTGGAGTGGTATGGAGGAAGTGCAATATGAAGATATCACATATTAAGAGATTCTACACTTAACCGAGTAGATTCTGATATAATGGAGATGCAGGGGCACCACTTTTGACAACCTTAAGGCTTTTCTACCATAACTAAGGTATGTCTATATTATAATTAAGGAACAGACCTGAATAAAATAAATAGAACAGTTGTTGGAAGACTATGACCACACAGACTTCTGTGCAGTGCAATCCAAAAAAGCAGTAGGAAGCAGGGTCAATGGCTGACGAATCACAAAATATATGGAATGAAAAGAAGCAGATATAGTAAGTCCAATTATTGACTGATTCTTTCTACATACCCATCTATCTATCCATCCATCCTAAGACATGGGCCAAGATCTCACACTGAAGAGATGTAGCATAACTTTATATTCATTGAGTTGCATGTGATTGTACTACACCACCTCATTACTGTGATATGCTGCTAAATGAACATTGTGCATTGATGTGCAAGGCACAATTGGGAAACATGCACATCAGTGCACATTTATGCACAGCTAATGGCATCACATGTGTAACTCTACTTTTACAATCATTAATTGAATATGACCATTATGCATTGCACCAAAATGTGGAAGTATGCAAGTGCTTTTGCAAGGGAACTCATAGAATCATAGAGCTGGAAGATACCACAGGGGCCATCCAGTCCAACCCCCTTCTATGCAGGAACACGCATCAAAGAACTCCCAACAGATGGCCATCCAGCCTCTCCTTAAAAACCTCCAAAGAAGAAGACTCTACCACGCTCCGAGGCAGTATATTCCACTGCCGGACAGCTCTGACTGTCAGGAAGTTCATCCTGAGATTCAAGTGGAATCTCCTTTCCTGCAGCTTGAATCCATTGCTCCTTGTTCTAGTCTCTGAAGCAGCAGAGAACAAACCCGCTCCTTCCTCAACATGATATCCCTTCAAATATTTAAACATGGCTAGCATGTCCCCCCTTAACCTTCTCTTCTGCAGACTAAACATACCCAGCTCCCTAAGGCGTTCTTCATAGGGCATGGCTTCCAGACCCTTCATCATTTTGGTTACCCTCCTCTGGACAAGTTCCAGCTTATCAATATCCTTCTTGAATTGGGGTGCCCAGAACAGGACACAGTATTCCAAATGAGGCCTAATGAATGCAGAATAGAGTGATACCATTACCTCCCTCGATCTAGACACCATACTCCTATTGATGCAACTGTCAGCACCAAGGCATGGCAGGCAGCCAAGAGCTGGCTAATAGGTCTTTTCACAGATAAGGCAGACAGGCAATAAATCAAAGGGCTTTACTTCAGCAGTAAGTAGGTAAGGCAGCAGTAAATTAAAGAGACTTTTGCAGCAAAGATATCCCTGGCTGTTACTGCACAGCCAGGCAAAACAGCAAACAGAGTCCACGTACCACAGAGCTTGTTCCTCAGCTGGTCGGGCAGCATTCCAGGAAGCAAGGCAAGGGCCCCAGAAGCCCAGCAGGCACACCCAAAATGGACAGTTGTCAACCAACAAAGACCCAAGGCTGAGTGAGTGCTTTTATTAAGCAGCCCCTCAACCAGGTGCTACCTCAGCTGGAGCTTGATTGCTTGGAGTTTCCTATTTAAACGCTCTGACCTTCTGAGAGCACTCTTTTGCTCCCAATGCTGCTGGTAAGTAGGCACCTGCTCTTGAATCTGTGGGTCTAAGGCAGCCCCTGGCTCCATTGCTGGGGCCACTGGGGCCAAGGGCTCTGTGTCCAGGGCAGCCTCTGGGGTGGGCTGTACAGCAGGCTCCATGGCAGCCTCTGGGGTGGGCTCTGCTGGTGCAGCAGGCTCCATGGCTTTGAAGTCCTCTGGTTCAGACTCAGAGCTTGAGTCCTGGAGTGCCAGGGTGCTGACAGCAACCAAGAATTGTGTTGGTTTTCTTGATTGCCACATCACACTGCTGACTCATGTTCAGCTTGTGATCTACCAAGACTCCTAGATCCCTTTCACATGTACTGCTATCTACCCACTCGTCCCCCACCCTATATTTGTGCCTTCCATTTTTTCTGCCTAAGTGCAGGACCTTATACTTCTCTCTGTTGAAATTCATTTTCTTAGCTTTGGCCCAGCTCTCCAATCTATCAAGGTCATTTTGAATTTTGATCCTGTCCTCTGGGGTATTAGCAACCCCTCCCAATATGATGCCATCTGAAAATTTGATCAGCATGCCCTCTACTCCTTCATCCAAGTCATTGATGAAGATGTTGAATAGCACTGGGCCCAGGACAGAACCCTGTGGCATCCTGCTAGTCATTTCTGTCCAGGATGAAAAGCAGCCATTGGTGAGCACCCTTTGGGTTCGGTCAGTCAACCAATTACAAATCCATCTAACAGTAGCCCTGCCCAGCCAACATTTTATAAGTTTCTTTGCAAGAATGTCATGAGGTACTTTGTCAAAGGCCTTACTGAAATCAAGATGTGCTACGTTTACAGCATTCCCTTCGTCTATCAAGCTTGTAACCCTATCGTAAAAAAAGATAAGATTAATTTGGCATGCCTTATTTCTAAGAAATCCATGTTGACTTTTAGTGATTACGGCATTGCTTTCTAAGTAATTACAAACTGACTGTTTAATTATCTGCTCCAGGATCTTTCCTGGTATTGATGTCAGGCTGACCGGGTTATAATTATTTGGGTCCTCTTTTTTATCCCTTCTTGAAGATGAGGATGACATTTGCCCTCCTCCAGTTTGCTGGGACTTCTTCTGTTCTCCAAGAGTTCTGAAAGATTATTGCAAGTGGTTCAGAAATGACTTCTGCCAGTTCTTTTAATATCCTTGGATGTAAATCATCTGGCCCTGGAGACTTGAATTCATCTAGTTTAGCCAGATATTCCTGTATTATTTCTCTACTTATTCTGTGCTGCATTTCCCTCGCTTCCTCACCTGCTCACTACGCCCTAGGTTGGGTACTTCTATCCTTCTAGGAGAAAACTGAGGCAAAGAAGGTGTTGAGTAGTTCTGCCTTCTCACTTCCTCCCGTTATTAATTGGTCATCTTCTCCATACAGTGACCCTATCTTTTCCTTGTTTTTCCTTTTACTTCAGGCATACCTAAAAAAGCCCTTGTTTATTGTTTTTAATGTCTCTGGTAAGCCTGAATTCATTCTACGCTTTAGCTTTTCTGACCTTCTCCTTACATCTCCTGGCTATTTGCTTGAATTCCATTTTGGTGGTTTCACCTTTCTTCAATTTCCTATACATGTTTCTTTTAACACTTAGCTTAGCTGAGAGTTCTTTCGTCAACCATTCTGGTTTCTTTAGAGACTTGCCATTTTAACTGCTTTTTGGTACAGTTTTCAATTGTGCCTTCAGTATCTCACTTTTAAGAAACTCCCATCTACCATGAACTCCTTTCTCTTTTAGTATTCTTGACTATGGGATTTCAGCAAGTAACTCCCTAAGTTTAGAGAAATCAGCTTTCTTAAAGTTTAGGATGTGTGTCTGGCTACACTCAGCTTCTCCTTCCTACTGAATGAGAAACTACAAAAGAGTGTGGTCACTCCCTCCCTCCCACCAACTCCACCTCATCAACTAGGTCATCCCTGTTGGTCAGGATCAGATCTCAAATAGCTGATCCCCTTGTCACCTCTTCCACCTTCTGGACCGTGAAATTGTTTGCATGGCAAGCAAGGAACCTGTTGGACCTTGCAGTCTTTGCAGAATTTGACTGCCAAGAAATATCAGGATAATTGAAATCTCCCATTAACACAGTATCTCTCCTTTTTGAATGTGTGGTCATCTGCTCCAGGAAGGCCTCATCCAAGTCCTCAGGCTGGCCCAGAGGTCTGCAGCAAACCCTCACAGTCACATCCCTATTGTTTCTTTCTCCCTTAATTCTCACCCAGATGCTCTCAACTTGGCTTCCCAGATTTAAGTCCTGGATCTCTTCACAGTTGAAAACATCCTTGACATATAACTTATTCATGCACATGTCAACAATAGGATTTCAATCCATAAATATTATAAAGGTTGGCTCCCTTCCTTAGTGACCTCGCAAGATGTGGAGAGGAGCATTCCTGGTGCACTCCCTTGCCTGCCGGGGCGGGACCATCATCATGTGAAAATGGCTGAAGTCTCCCCCTCCTGCTTATGCCCAAGGAATGGTGGGACTTGTAGTTCTTCATATGGTAGATCACATCAAAGCATTTTTATTTTTTTTTGTTACAGAAAACACAGTCCTAGTTTAAGTGCACATATATTCTCTCTTTAGTATAGAAAAGGATCTTGGGCTACTGCTGGTTCAGGACACCCAGAAGTCCAGAATGTTGCTTGAGATTGCTCTAATACTGCTTTTAATCAGTTCCAGGAAATCTCAGACAAGATCTGGATAATGCATTCATAGGCCCTTTCCACACTGGGCTATTAAAATGGTGCAGAGTGACCTCTGATGGAGGTCTTCTGCACCATAGAGTGGACTGGGTCGAACTACTTTTCGTAGTTCCGCACCTCAGTCCACTCTGGAGCGACCAGAACTGGTCACACAGCGTGGTTTTAAAAAAACTCTTTTAAGAGGTTTTTAAAAGCACGGAGCATGTGATCCCATGTTGCTCCGTCGCCGTGCTCTGGTGTAGATTTGCAGGTGTGCACTAGTGCATGCCTGCAGATCTGCCAGGGGTGGGCTTTTGGCTGGCAAGCCAGGGGTGGGCTTTAGGCTGGCAAGCCTCCACCAACCGGAAGCTCGTATTTTGGAGGCTGGAGCAGTGCGGAGCGATGAGCTCGCATTGCTCCTCGTCCAAACGGACTCGATCGGACAGAGGAGAAATCCGGTGAGTCCCGTTTCTGCCCGATTCATGCCCCACGTGTGGAAAGGGCCACAGTTACAATGAAAGAAATGTCTAATCCTCAAACATAATCAAAAGTTTATACTCTTTTTCCCCCTCATCATAATAGGATTGTGCCTTGGTTTGGTGGTTCTAGACATCCAGGGCCTGGTAAAGTGTATGACTTCCATCACCACTACTGCTTTTGGAAAGAAAAAAAAAGGATGACAGATCAAGGCCTAAGTGGCTCCAAAGACTCATTGGACCTTTTACTGCTACCAGCACCATAGCCTCCAAAATTTCCCAGATTGAAAACTGGGACATGTGGGGCCAAACAATATCAGAATGTTTTCCAGATGGCAAAAGTTACAAGCAGGAAGAACATACAAACTAGAAGAGGCTGCAGCAGTTTATTTTTGTCTGAGCTTACTGGGAAAAATCATGATTCCATCCCTCCGCTGAGTTAATTAAATGCAAACTACTATTGCCCTTTGAATTTAGTTTTCAACAATTGAAATGAGATGAGGAAAAAGGAAAGTGAGTAGTGGAGAGAGAAACTGGGACATTCTAAAAGTAGCTAAAAAAGTAGGATGACAGTGGATTAAATGGAGCTGTCCTTTCCAGTTGGAGTGTGTGGTGCACTGGTGGAAGAGTGATAAGGATGTGCTTTCTCTACCAGTGTGATTGACAAGACTAGGGGTCTTTCTGCACTACACTGTTATAGTGCTATTATTCCACTTTGAACATCCTATGGAATTCTGGGGTTTTTAGTTTACTGAGGCCAAAGAACTCTCTGGCTGAATTCTAAATGCCCCTCCCTAAATGGCAAACCTCAGGATTCCAAAGGATGTTCAAAATGGAATAATAGCACTATAACAGTGTAGTGTGGAAACGTCTCCCTTCTCTTGTTGCTTTCCAACCCACGACAGAGAGAGAGAGAGCGAGAGAGAGAGCACGATTGGAAGGTATGACCACCATTCTGTAGCCCTGGTAATCATAACATAGCAGGTTTGTTGTGCTTGTGTGAACCTGGAAGAGTTTTGTTTTGGTTGGTTCCAGGGTGGAATAGTGAGTGTGTATATTTTGAACATAAGAATGAGGAACACCAAAACTAGGATGCTTTGCACATCTCATTCTCTGTTTCACTAGTAGCAAATAGTTTTCACAACTCTTTCCAAAGTAATACAATTTTGATTTTTTTTCAGATCCCCAAAAACTGAAATTGTGTTAGCTGAACAAATGTTGTTATTCACAAACCGAGTGTCCTAAATAAATGAAATGGCTGAGCTAAAGCAATAGATAGATTATCTATTTTGATAGAGAATAGAATATGTGTTTAAAATAACCGACACTGATATATTATGTAATATTGGCACAAGCATTTTGTCTAAATATCTACTGGTTTGCTTCATCTCAAAATTGAAAGTAATTGCTGATTCATAACTTATCATCTGCACACATTTGAAAGTTCAAAGTATCCAGTTATTATAATTAAGTATGATTCTGTGGTTACCTTTTGTGTGCCAGCTTGAGGACCTCTATTGAATCTAATTATTTTTCAATTGAAAAGATGATATTTCTCAGATAGATGCAGTAGATCAGGTCTCATTACTAAGGCATCTCATTATTTTTAATGAGCAACTTCATTATATTTGGTTCTAGGGAGAAGAAGACATAATTCTGTCAATGTAGGAAAGCTTGTTAAACTTCCGTGGCCAGAGACACATGACTACCAGTCAAAATTTGGCAACACTGATGATTAGGGTCAAAGAAATTACCTCATAGGATTTGGAGGGTATTATTCTAGATTATATGTAAAAAGGGGAAAGAAGAAAAATCTTTCTGGCAGTCTCTTTTTATGGATTCAAATGCTTATTCCTCCAGTGCTTGCTGAAGTTTTATTTGCAATAATTTTGCTCTGGACCACTTGAAGCTCTTGTCGTCTTTTCACTGCTAATTCCTACATACAGTGCTGTGATCTGTAACTGACAGTCTCTATATATTGGGTTATCAGGGTTACCTTTGAGGCCCCTCCCTAAATTGTAAACCCCAGGATTCCATAGGATGTTGAAAGTGGAATAATAGCACTATAACAGCCTAGTGCAGAAATGGTCAGTGTCACTCATCAATGAGCAGACACCTCAGATCAATACAGTCCCACTGTGAACTGAGCAACAATCAAAAAGTTCCTCACTGCTTGAAAGAGTCTCTCTCCCTGTACATGCCTGCTCAACAACTGCTGTCAGGAGGAAGAGTTCGCCATGGGAGCTGTGCACTGGGGAAGGTCATGCCGAAGAGTCTTCTCTGTCTGCGTGTATGTGATTTCAAGTCGCCTGTCAATTTATGGAGCTCCATACATTTCATAGAGTTTTCTTAGGCAAGGAATATTCAGAGGTGGTTTTCCCAGTTCCTTGCTCTGAAATGTAGCCCACAGCACCTGGTGTTCCTTGGCAGTCTCTCATCTAAGTACTAACCAGGGCTGACCCTGCTTAGCTTCCAAGATCAGCTGTTATCTGGTGCCTTTAGGGTATCGAGGCACCCTGTGAAATGTACTTTCTTTGTAGAGTCCATTGGCACCATGCTGGGTTCATTCAACTGCTAAGTAAAAACATGGATTTTCTTAAAGCTTTTGAAATCTAATTGATTTCCCCCCAAACATTCATATATGTTTTAACCTAACCTGTTAAATTGCATACACATTTTGAACATTGCATATATATTTTTAAAACTGTTTCAATTGATTTTATGAATCACTCTGATGTCCCATGATTAAGGGCAAAATATAAATATTTTCATAGAATAATCAGTAATAAGAAGTAGGGCTGGAATTTGCTAAGGCAGTTATGAATGTGTAACCTAGAGTTACAGATCTGTGACTGGTTCGTACTCATGATTCCTACGTATTCACTTGTTTAAAGGATACATAGTGACCTTGAAAGTCCCCCAATCACCACTTACCAGGCAGCAACCACTGTGAGAGACAAGAGTTTTCTATACACACAACTGTTTCTTCATGTAATATATATTGTATGTGACCTGACCTATAGTGTGTAGCTTTGCAGAGAAGTCTTGTCTGCATCCAAATTATTTACTAGGCTGCAATACTGTATCACTTGCTTAACTATGTAACCACCTTAGTCATGTAACTAAGAAGTGTTTCCTGGCCTGACCATTCCAACCTGTGATTACTGGGCAGCAGCTGCTGTGAGCAACAAGGGTCAATTCCCTTGTCAGTCGTGAAGCTGCTGATTAACATTCCCATCCTTATTCCCATGAGAGTTCTATAGTGTAAGGCGAAATTGTAACAAGGACCCTGCTTCTGGCTGTTGCACCAGAGATTGCTCATGGGAGGGATGGGATTGTCAGCCAGCTGCTTCCTAATTGAGGGAGGAACAGACTCCTGTCACTCATAGCAGGTACTGCCTAGTAAGTGGGATTGAGAAGGTTAGACCAGGAAATGCTACTTTAGCCACATGACTAAGATGGTTATGTAGACCATACATATTTCTACATGATGGGGCTCTTGTGAGTCATCCCGTTGTAGTCCTAGCAGAGAAGGAAGTGTGACAGGAAGTGCAATGGCCCCACCTCTTCCTTCTGCAGCACAGCTGGGCATTTCCCAGGCTGCACTGGGGAAGGAAGTGTCACCATCGTGCCTCCTGCCCTTCCGCAGGACGGGTAGGTATGGGAGCATCATGAGATCATGGGCACTAAATGGATTTTATCTGTTTAGCAAATACCTTGCAAATGCAATGCATGGGGATGGGATAATAGCAGGCCAGCAACGACGTCATGCAGAATCACAACCAGCTGACCGCTGCCATTCTGTCCCAATAGTGGGGCAGCCCCATTGTGTGGAAATGGCCATAGCTATGTAGGTGATACAGAATCTCAGCCTAGGAAATAATTTGCCGGACAATCTTGTCTGCAAAGCCACACACTATATGAAGGAAGAATTATACTTATTAACCAAATAAGAAAAATTCATTTGAGGGGCCATAAGCACAATCTAAGGGATGACAACTGACATAGCTTTTTTTTTTTTTGCTCATTGTGTTAAAGAAAGAAAGAAAGAAAAAGTGATGATCCATAGGTTACCTTTGATAATGATATGTGTCTCCTCTACTTTCATAAATAGTGTAATGTATAAGCAGGAAGGGCATGGAATATTGCAGATTTATATGAACATGATTTGTAATTGTAATTCAGTGAAGTTACTGCTGTGCTATTTGACAAGTTTCTTTCCTGCACGTCATACCAGACATGTAGGAAGCTCCAATGAGCTGTTGGATGTGTCAACAATGAAGAGACACATGAACTGAGTTTCATTTCGAATGATAATGTATCAGACTAAACAAATCTCTATCTTATCCCATACAATCCTTTACCATGCAATAATACACTCTATGCTGGTGAAATATAATAACTGCGTAGTAGTGGTGTTATACCTTCTTAGTGGTGTAACTTACAGACCAGGGAGAAGTATCACCTTCAGGCTTTGGTCTGCAGTGTGCAGTGCTGGGACTTTTTGACAAATGGCTATAATGATATCATCTTCCCTTTCCTTGAAGATACTCCACCCTGTAAGCTTGTGCCATTTCCACACCACACTGTTATAGTGCGATTATTCCACTTTCAAGCCCAGCCCCTCCCTACACTGCAAACTCAAGGATTCCATAGGATGTTGAAAGTGGAATAATCATGCTATAACAGTGTAGCGCAAAAATGACTTTAGTTGCTGTGGGCAGAGAGAAGAAGGCAAGAATGGATTTTCTGAACATCACTAGATTGTTAGTAGGGATGCAAAAAATATTTGAAGAGATGGAGGAGGGAGAGAAAAATTAAAAAGTTTTTATTTTTATATTACTATTACTGCTGCTGCTGCTATTATTATTATTATTATTATTATTATTATTATTATTATTATTATTATTGCAGCATTGGGAAATCCCAGAAATGAGAATCCTCCCCCCGCCCCTGTTTATTTCCAATGTTTTCAAATAGATTCAAAAGACTTGTCTGTCTGCCTGGACCCTCTAATTTCATGGTTCTCCTGACATGGCTGTGTAGAGTGACAAAGGGCATAGTGAAGGGGATCATCTCTGGCTACAGCCTGATAGCTGGTGCACAATGATGCAGACCTCTTCCAGCACCTATTTCAGGTCTTCCAAAGGTCCCAAAGTGTGACATCATAGTAATGCACCAGCTATCAGAGGATAGCCAAAGAACTTCTCAGCTTCCTTTCCCTGCCTCGATGACTACTACATAGCTATACTGGTAGATGGGAGGTGTGTGGGAGCTTTCTCTTCCCATGAGACGATATTCAAAAACTGCAATATTTTTTAAAGATGTTCCCACAATGGTAAGAAAATTGGTGAAATTAGTCATTCCCCCCCTGCAGGAGTTAATAATTTAAATGAGCACATTCTTAGTTGTGAGCTATGGACAATTAATGGACAATTAACAGTGATGAGCTTTACAAAAGATATATCTCTGATGGAGAAGAAAACTGCTGGCATTGCTTTCTTGATATGGATCAACAGAGCTCCCTGCATTTTGGAATTCTTCTTTGCGGCACAGTTAATGGGGAGTGTTATGATGAATGCCCACACTTCAAAATTTACTGCTATTTCAATGGATTTACCTCAAGAAACATCTTGTTAGTATTTCTATGGTTATTATTCTCACTTGCTGCATCCATAAAGTCTGAATCAGCCTCCCAATCCTCCAATGCAGACTTTTGCTTCAATATTTAGTACTTCATGAAAGACCTGGATATTTGTCCTCCTTAATGATCTTTGTTAGAAAACAAATTGCCTAGAAATTTCATTCAAATCAACCATAACAGTAGAAAAGCCTTACATCAAAGGGACTGGTATGAAAATTGTATTATTATTTCTAATCCTGCAAAGCAACTGAACCCTGGGAGACTTACAAATCTAGAGAATGATCCCAAATGCTGAATTTTGCTCTTGGATTTCAGAATTAGCTCACAGCTACATAAAATTACATATAGCAAGATTGTTCTCGGGGAATAGGCAAAGCTCAAGTTTTCCGAGCCAGATTTATCATTAATTTAAAATCAAACTTTGATCCTGGATGGGTTTGTGGGATGCACAGCAGGGAGAACAAAGTCTCATCCCAAAATGAATATAGTAGTTGCAGAAAGAGTATAAGCTTCAGCAGCAGGCCTAGTCACAGTAAAAGAAAACTGGTTTCCTAAAGTTTAATATTGCTAAATATGCAGACTGTAAAGAAAGGTGCATGCTGAGCAACAATACAACTGGGACTATCTGGATGGCATGCAGATATGGAAGTAGAGCTATTTATTGTATGCCCTTCTTTGCCTGTATTCTCACTCCCATAAGAGAATACACATTATCATAATTCACAAACATAAACTGCAGTCAGGGCTATGTACACCCTGTGCCTTAATATAAAATCTATAATCCCCATATGCCAAGAAAACAAAAATGTTCCTCTCAGAACAAAGTAAGTCGACATTGTCATAAGATGCTCAGCCATCATGGTTTTTGTCACCATTTATTTTGTAATTTGTTGGCATCATCTTAGTATCTTTTATAATGTGTTGCATTGTTCTTGCTCAATAAGCAACAGTGACAACTAGGAGGAAAGGGAACCTGATAATAATATGCTGGTTTAGCTACCTCTATTATACCTGTAAAGTGGCCATGTACATTTCTGGTGCGATGATAGTGATAACAAGGAAGAGGATGGTGATGACATTTTGTCCATCACATTTCTGCATTATCCAATTAATGCACCATTTCTTACCAGGTATTCCCTTGGAACATATGAATGAATTCATAGATGTTCTGAGTAGACATACCTATCAGGGATCTTGTAACTTTGGCAAAATAGTATGTTAAACAAATTGGACTCAAAAACCTGCATTCACGTAGGGGGATTTTATAGAAAATGCAGCAGTCAAGATAGACACGGAAGTTGCAATGAGGGATAGCAAATAGAGTTCAGCTGTAGAGTTTCGCAAATGGCAAAAGTCCATACAGAGCAGCAAACTTGCAAGACAGTGACTGTCTGGAATTAGCAGCAGTTTGAAGCTGTAGGGGTTGCTAACTGAGGGAGAGATGAGAGAAAGAAGTTCTGAAGTAAGAACAATACAATACTTTCCCTAATCCATACACATGCATATACACCAAAGAGTTTTGAGGACCTGCCATGTGCAGGGAAAATACTCCCTGAAAGAGAGATATGAGAGATAGAAAGATGACCTTTACCCAGTTCTGTTGGACTTGTGAGAAGCTGGGGAGCCCTCCTGGCTAGAACAGTGCAAGAAAAGGAAGACAAGCTAACCAGGGTCCTCTTAAGACAGAGATAGGGTTTTGAGAAAAAAGAAATAAGCTAACAAATTCTCTGGGCAAACTCCCAGATTCTGGGGATCTCAAAGAATGATTTCAGCTAGTTTAGACAGTAATTTTCAACAAAGAGCCTTCACAGAAGGGGACAAGCAGTGTAAGTTTTTGGTTCTAGTAGACCCCCAGGATGGATTGGTCTGAATTTGGAATTCTTTTAAAGCATCTTGCACAGGGCTAAATAAGGATGACATAAGAATTTCTCTGAAAGAAAGGAACCTTTTTCAAACAAAAGATGCCTACCTGCACTTCCTGACATACATTAGGTTAGTCAAAGATGGTAAGACCTTGGACCTTGGGTAAGACATTACAGAAGTGTTAGGTCAATCATCATTCCCCCAAGGGTGACATTTCCTATCAGTTTCATTTCCCATCTGCCAAATGCAAGGACTTCTTCTGGGAGAGATGGAACTTTGTCTGGGGGGTATTCAGTATTTCGGTTGTTAATCAGAAAATTTAAGCAACTTGCTGCTGGTAGATAATGTAGTTCAGCAGAGATACCAGCTATAGGATTTGAGCTGGAAAGGCCTTTTCCAGTTAACCTTTTGCTCAGCCATAGCATCAAAAGTAGTTCCATTTTTGAGCATTTCAAGAGAGGTATTGTATAGATATCTCTGTATCCTAAGACAATTTTTCCATCAGTATTTTTTTAAAAAAGCAGTGAAAATATCAGAAGAACATCCTGAGACCAATTGGCATTTGATTCACAAGAGAAGATGGAGACAAATGTAAGGAGAAAGGCTGGATGTAAAACAACAACAACAACAAAAAAAACTTACAAAGCACACTTCTGCCCTTGTACTTGCTTCACCTTGCTATTTCTCTTGCTCCTTGGACAATTTTACTGCTCTAATCACCCTATTTTCCTTTCCCTTACTTCATCTCATATTCTCACAATACCTCCCTCCCTTACTCCACAGGTGCACCTCTCCCTCTTCCTTGCCTGATCTTGCACCTTCAATGTATTCCCTTCCCTTTTTCTCACACTTCCACCCTCCTTCCCTTCCTTCCCTCACCCTCTTACACTTTCCATCACCTTATGATTACCTTTGTTTCTCCTTCCCCTCTCTCACTGTACCACACTCTCTGTCCCTCCTTTCCTCTCCGCATTCTCTTCTTACACCTTTGCCATACCTCCTTCCATTGCTTCTTTCATTCTTCCACTACCACCTTGCACCATAAAATGGAACTTGATTTCTGGACATCAAATAAAATTGCATACTTTTGCTACATCAAGCAAGTTATAAAAAACATCAGACTTCAAGGAACGTTAGTTGTATTGTAGCTTTTGCTTTACCTTGTTACACCTCTCCTCTATCACCCCAATGTCTCCAATGATTTTTGTGCAATCTTTGCAAAGAACTTTACAAAATAGGCTTCATCAAGACATTTCTTCAAAGACTACACTTTCCTGAAATGTATAACAATGGCTCAGGGAACTGGAAATTGGAAGTGAGAAAGAATAAGGGCCTTTCCACACTGTTATAGTGCTATTATTCCATTTTCAACATCCTATGGAATCCTGGGGTTTGCAGTTTAGGGCCTTTAGAATTCTCAGCCAGAGAGCTCTTTGGCCCAAGTAAACTACAAATCCCAGAATTCCACAGGATGTAGAAAGCGGAATAATAGCACTGTAACAGTGTAGTGTGGAAAGGCTCTTAAGTCGCAAATGTCAGTCATTGGGGAATATTAGTCATGATACTCATTGGAGAAACATACCCAAAGATAGGCTTGTTCCTCAAAAACAAAAAACAAAAAACCCAAAACAGTTGGATAGAATAGTGACCATACATTTTGCTCCATAATTCTACTCCTAAAAGGCTAGAATTGGTTTTTAAAGAATGCTTGGAATCCAGCCAGATGATGACACTTCAATAAGTGGCATGCCTAGAAACTGGGTGAAATCTGGCCAACTGAGTAGTATGGCAACCCTACCTAAGGCTTCTCTAGTGCTCTCCCCATTCTCTATTGCTCTCCATATTCCCTGTATGTTTCAATGAGCAACATCCCTTTCTTTTCTTGCTCTATGAATGTTATAAAGTATAGCATGCTGGTCCCAGGCTGAGGTTTTGTACTGATTCATTTTTTTCTATTGTCAGCTCTTAATCTATGGCAAGGTCATGTATAATCAAGCACAGTGCACAATATGCTGTGCATTGCACTAAATCCTTGGAAATGAACAGAGTAATATAGTATTCTTTGGTACATGTGTGAAAATGAGAATTTGTATACTCAATGAATGGAGCCCCAGAACAGCCCAGAAACAGTGTACAGGTTTTAGAAGTATTTTAGTATAACATTGTTTCCAAGAATAAATGAAAGAAGGATGAAGGCAGAGAAAAATGTGAACATTGAATTATCAGTTCAAAAGGAACCAAGGGATGGACGAGAAGAGCATTAAGACACCACTATTTTTCTTTAAGTTGTCTTCAATACCCACTTTTTCTTTGATATCTTTGACACAACTTACAGTACAAGTGGGTAAGAATTTCATTTGGTTTGATTCTTTGATGATAACTTACACATTTCTTTATTGGATGGAAAGAACTTGGATGTTAAAAAAAAAATCAGTGGCGGATAAAACAAAACTGATAGATTTTGTCCATTCATGATTTGTGTGCTTTCCTTGGGAACTCTGGCTTTGAATCCAGTCCCTGTGTCTTGAATCATGCTTGTGTTGCTGAATTAGGGTTGCTACCTCTTGTTAACCTGACAGGCTTGTCATCTCTAACAGCTCCCTGGAAGGAAGCTACAACACAATCCTCTTCATGCTAGAAACAGTTGCACTTGAGACAGACGAGGATGTCATTTTTTTTTCATTTTTTAAGAACTTATCAATATTGGGAAATAACTTTCATAAGTAGGGGGGGAATCTAGAGGGTTTTTTCCCCAATCAACTGTGTGAAAAAGCAAAATAGATGGCTTTGCTCCCCTTTAAACTATAGTTTCAATACTTTAGCGCAACTGAAACAATAACAATGTTATTTTTCTACTTGTCTCCATTACATTGTCTTTCACTGTAGAATCCTTTGACTAATTTTTCTAAACTGTAAGGCCCTTTAGAAGCAACAACTTGTCCCACTGTTGTCCGTAAATTGCTATGACTATGGGTAGTAATATAGTATAGCACTGATAGTATAGTACTAGTAGTAGTAGATATATTTACTTAATAGTATGCTAGTAGCAGTAGCAATACTATATCACTAGCAATAGTATACTATTAATTAAATATATTATATTTAAGATTTGGAAATTTTGTTCATATAGGAAGAACAATAACAGAAGACATTTCTGTAGGAAAAATATGACGCTCAGTAAGAATTGTATTACATGTATTTGTTTATCTAGAGGAAGATATGGTGTAGACTAGTGCTACTCAATATGGTGGTCTGTGAACCAGTTGGCACACAAGCTGTTGGCTGCTGATCCATGGCAACTTTCTGGGAACCTATACTAATAAAATAAAAATATGGAACAAATTTGTTATTTGTCCATGACACACTGGGGGGAAAAGGTACCAACCTAGCACAAAAGATAGTATGAGAATTACTTACGTAAACCACTACATTTCAGAGATTATGATGGAATTCACCACAAGCATATTTGAGGACAAATACTACTGCTGTATGAATTCATGCCATTCCACCACCTAAAACAAAACAAAGCAAAACACTGCTGATATCAAGTATGGAAAAGGTCATGTTTTTGTTCCAAAAAAATCCAATCAGCATTCTTTATCCATTTAATAATTCTTCCTTCCTATGCAGAATTTACAATCTAGGCTGAGATACTCTGGGACGTATCATGCAAGGTGTTTCTGTTGAAACTGTAGAGTGATTCAAAGCATGACTGACCTCTAGAGCTACAAGAAGGCAGAACCCAAATGATCAGCTTAGCACTCAGTTGTATGGACTGCGTGTAAACACAAAAAACATCCAAACATTATTGTACTTATTGTTATCTGTTCACCATTCTGTTCTTAATTTTGTCAGTACTCATAAATAAAACAGCCAGGAAAAACAGCACTGGCTTTTATATACATAATATGGATATTTGATTCTACATTCTGTATTCCTGTTTTACATTCAGTAAACAACCATTCCTTAGAAGTGAACAAATTGCATTTGAATGTGGATTCCTAATTATCAATACTTCTACCCTAAAAACTTATGCATTAGTCATGGTAAATGGAAATGTGCTGTTTGCCTATCGGATTTGCAAGTGATATGCACCACGGCTATTATCTGCTTTTCTTTTTTTATGGCTGTTCTCATTATTTTTATTTGCCTTGTTAGTGGCATTTAGATAAATTAAATGGCAAATTAAACTCTAACAACAATTAACATGCTCTTTATGAACTAGTTTTGACAATGCCTTCTATGACTGAAGAATGCAGTTATTGTTTCCTTACTCTGTTCTTGGCAGTGCATACATGCTGCTTGTATATGCAGTGCAAAATCCAAAGGTACAGTTAGTGAACACATTTTCTCTAGCAGTTCAGGAAAATTGCCCCAATGCAATATGTATAGCAAAAAAAAAAGAATAAATTGCTCCTACAATTTGAAAGAAGATACATTTAACTATGGTGGCAACTGCAGCAGGACATAATGATATGATTAACTAACTGTAGTGGACTAACAGAAGAGTACCTTCCTAAGTTTTGCTTGAGAGAGTAGATGGGTGGTTGGGCTAAGTTACGTCAAGCATTATTAAGTTCTAAAATTCTCTCTTCAAATGTTTTTATTACATGGGGAGTCAAAAATAAACAGGGATTGGGTATATAGGATTTAGATTTAATCAAATCTTCAAACTCTTCAAATTGGTATTGCCCAGAGAATTCATGAAAGAGCTCAGTACTTACAAATGCTTACCTTTGCCTCACTGAGAACTGCGCTAACAGAATTATGATTCCAAACTATGCCTTCATCATTTTTGGATGGAATAAAAAGGTATGTTCTAAAAAGTCTGTGGTTCTGTATTTATGGTAGGGGATAGGTGGAGGATAGCACTGTTGTTTGTTATATTATACTGCTGTTTATATTAAATTCTGAGGAGAAATTCCTGGAACAGATCTTGGCATCCTATCGGGTGAGAGTCTTTTTGTGAAGCTATGCTGGTTACTGTGAGATTGTGACCCATATGTCAAATAACAAATAGCTTTGTTTGCTAAGGCTGCAAAAAGTAGTTGCACAATCACTCCGAATGCTATTGTGGTGGACTATGCAGTGAACTCGGCAACCTGAATTTTGCACTTATTTTATTATTGTAGAATAGTTTTTCTTATGTGGCTTTAGTCAAATATAATAAAAAGCTGACTACATAAGAGTGAATTAAATTGTATGCAGCATTTAAGTTTACATCCCTGCCCAGTAAAGAACTGGACAGTGAAATAGTCTTCCTGAAACTATCTAGCATTTGCTTATTCATTCCACTGAACTAATAAGAAATTTGTGGGCTCTGGTGTACTCAATAAAGCGATATCATGGGAAAGTGCCAAAGAGCCCACCTGATGATGGAAGCAGCCTTGGGCAACTGAGCCATGTCCCATTCCCAGAGGATAAGTAATTCCGCTGCACTGATCTTCCATGATAACAGCATTCATTTCAATGATGTGCCTCAGGCTAGCCTCTGGTCCTTAAAACCTATTCTCACTTGTCAAGGAGACAACACTCTAAGGTTGTTTCCTACTCCATGACATAGGAGTGCTCACATGCTGCATCTCTTTCAGAAAAATACATGGTACTTTACAAAAGACAGATGTGATAAGTCCTCATGCCAAGTAGAAAAACTGAAGAGGAAAGGTAGAGACACATGTAACTGGCAGGGGAATATATTTTTGTCTGAATGCCAGTGATACATTCCTTAGTGGCTATATGGTATAGGAACTGCAGAATGGGGAATATAGTCACTTTCTCATGATATGAGAAACCAGGGGATCACCCAATAAAATGATTACTAAACTCATAACTATGAATTATGGAACTATGTCTTCTCAACACATCATTAATTTATGGAATTTACTTCCTAAGATGTGGTTAGAGACACAACTTAAGGTGACTTTCAAAAGAGGTAGACATATTTAGGAGGATGGGTCCATTAATGGACGTTAGCTATGATGAGTAAATGTAATGTGCAGCATTCTTGTTGTGGTAACTTTTGAAGTATGGGTGTTGCTCATCTTAGCAGCTACTGCAATTGGAGAAATATTTTTTCCCAAAAAATTCAGTTTATTTGGGGACCTTTGAGTTTTTAAGAAAGCAATGTTAATGGTCTGCTGTACTGCTATGTAACTCTTTAAAAAAATCAGTGGATGTTTTAACCTTTTTAAAAAGTTGTATAGATACTTCAATTACATTTTTATAACAATCTTTTGCATGTTTCTATTCTATTTATTTCAATTTTGTACACTGCCTTGAACCCCAGTTTGGGCTGAAAGGCAAGGGAGAAAAGGAGGAAGGAAGGAAGGAAGGAAGGAAGGAAGGAAGGAAGGAAATAACATTGGGTGGGACAGGTAAGGAGATAAAGGAAATATGATTGCCTAATAAAACTGATATAAAAAAACTAGAGCAACACAGAAACTCATTCAAACAAACAAGAAGCATAAACAGGAAAGAAGGATGGAACTGGATTGTGAATTAGCAAATGGTGAATTAAGGATGTGTAGTCAATGTGCTGTAGTAATTTGAGCATTGGACTACAACCTTGCAGACCAGAGTTTGAAACTCTGGGTGACCTTGGGTGTGTCACATATTCTCAGCTCCAGGAAACCCTACTCATGTCTTGAAGGCACACAGCAAGACATGGGTAGGATGAAGGAAGAAAAAGAACAAAACAGCCACCAAATTCCAGCAAATTCTTCAAGTATATCTGGGCTGCTAGGAGAGAACTAGCAAAATAGTCCAAGAGAGGAAAAGATTGGTGATATATATATATTTTTGCCATCTCTCCTAGTTCTCAGCATCGAGAGTAGAGAGGGCTGGGGGGAATTTTGGCTTCAGATTAAAGCCTATAGCTGCCAGTGAGCAAAGTCTATCTTCATGCACTCCTCTGTACTCTCTCCACCCTTACATTTATTTTTAGACTGTATTGTTTGCCACATTTTTAACACACACTGTATGGTTTAACACACACTGTATTTGATGTCTGGATGATCAAATCAGTCTGAATCTCTTTAGAACATTCTGATCTTATTTAAACCCATTACAGCCTCCTCAGTTTAGAATTTAGGAGTGTGCTGAGTTTGTTGGATACCTAAGTTTCCATTTTGGAAAATTAAAATAGACATTTGATAGTGACATGATAAGGATTTCTGTCTTTATCTTACATATTCCATTCATATGACTTTGGTGTGCTTTCTCTCTCTAGGACATTTAATTAAAGAGCAGGTTGGAACTCACTCCTTTTTAAGAGAATGTGGCAATAATTCAATCTTTTTCCTTTGGCCTCCAGTATGAACTTCTGAAAGGAACTCCTCAGAGAATTATTTATGCTTCTGACCTATACTGTAGCTCTCTTAGCTGGGTATATACTGCTCTAAGGTATCAATCCATGCCAACCAAAGTGCTGGAAAATTTGTTACAAACTGTACTAGTGCATTTGTGAGATGGATCCAATGATGTCCCAGATTGCTTGATATTCTGCATTATGGCATGTTTCCTAAAAATACATTTTGTGGTAAGTAAATGATAATTCTGTAATGCAAGCGTAATGTTTACTCCTGTCAAAGCAAAACCAATGCCATAGCATTTGGATGGCTCACCTACTGCCTTCTTTACCATCTTTCTGACTGGTACTTGGTAAAGTTTTTTTTTTCACCCAGACCTTTTTAACAATTTGCATTTAAAAATGCTTTTAAGGGGTAGCTTTATTTTTATTTTGAAAACAGGAAAGAAAAATAAAATTAAAGACTGATTTTTACTCTGTTTTGTAAGTTTTAAACAATAGGTTGGTTCCGGATTTACTCATCCTTAGAATAGGCCCACTCAAATCAGTGGGACCTATATTAATCTAAATCAGTGGAACCTTAAGTGCATTTTAGTAGGAAAGAATGAAAAACAGATGTTTGGTATGTATTTATGATCTTTGTATGATTTTTTTTAAAAAAATCCCTATCCACTTTTGGGTTTCCAAGGGTACTAACAGAGATTCCTTAGTTCTGCTACAACAAGACCTACGGATGCACGTAGATAAGGGAGAGGGAAATGTATCTGCCAAACTAAAAACTCTTTGAAGATCTGAATCCATATCTTTTCCCAAAGTACATCTCTGCCTTTGTAGATAACATACAGTGAAGGGTATGACATTAATATCCTTTAAGAAACCATATGAACTATCAGTCTTCACTCCAAAAATCTGGGGTGCAACAGCTCACCAATGGATTGCGCTCCAATAAGCCTGTGAAACAATATTTATTAATAGCAGCGGCTCACATCCTATTCAGTATTCATGATGTTGGGACTCAGGTATACCACGCTATAATTACTGATATTCACATTTACAGTTGTGCACCATTGCAGTAACTGAAAGATGCTCCCTGGAACAAACCCTTGAAGCCAGGTGGCTCTCTGAAGAGAATGATTTCTCAGGTTTTGTACAGTGGGGCTCTGGCCAATATTGTGTCCAGCCCTCTCCCAGTAGTTAAGTATGATGTGTCAAGCAGCAGCAAGGACTCCCACAGAGTTTTGTCACAGCTCCTTGTTGCATCATGCCTTGCTGCCAGGAGAAGGCTGGATATGTCATCACTCAGAGCTTTGCTCCAGTGCCTTGGATTTTTTTTCTGTTGGGGAGATGCTTGACTTCAAAGGTAGGTTTTGGGGGACATAAAGGACATGAAGCTATGGCAGTGGAATTCCTGATGCAGGATCTTGGCCAGTGTTTCCAAAAGAAATACAGCATAATGGAGCAATGGTCCCAAACCTGGATGTCTTGATGTTGTTGAGCTTCAGCATTTAGAAGCTTCAGCCAATACAGTCAACGGCCTAGCAACATCAGGGCACCCAATTTGGGAACCACTGTCCTAGAGCCAAGAAATGCAGGTTTGTTAGGTGCAAAAAATGAGATTTGTTAGGTTACAAATATGTACTTCCAGCTTTGTTGTACCTTTCTTTCCAGTGAAAGTGAGGAAGAAAAAATATATATTATCAACAACTTTTACTTGCCTTTTTCAAACTCCCCGTTTTCTCACGTAACCACACTCACTCTCTTTCTGAATCATTTTAACCTACAGCTATTTTTCTTTTTCCTGTGTTTTCTCCATAGGACCATGTGTATAATTATGAAGAGTAATTTGTGATGAAAGCTACTTTGATATAAGACTGGGCCAATGCCATTCACTGATAGATCTTTTGTGTGCAGTTGGGATTGGTTGTTGTTCAACTTTTGTCTTGCCAATTGATTGCTTTGCTTAAGAAATCACTTACATTTCCTAATTAGAAGGGGTGCCATCTATGGTGGGAAAGAAGAAAATTTTTGAGACTGTTCAGCTGTAGGAATGTTCAGCTCATTCCTACTTTGTTATTGGTAACTAGCAAAGTGCACGATGTATGCATGTGTCAGAAGGGGGGTATTAAAACAAGTCAATATGAATTTAACACTACTCATCTTCCTCCTTTTTCAAAGTTTATTCCTTGGGCTCACTGTTCTGAATTGCATTTAAGAGGAAAAACTTTTGGGGTATCTGCTTTTTTGCATATGAAGAGGAACATTTATTTATTTATCATAATAGGAATGCAGTCTAGGAGAGATAACAGGCTGGGTCAAAGCCATCAGGAACCATATTTTTGGAAAGCGAAATATTATTTAATGTTCACCTCAATGTGAATTATAAAACCAATATTTCAGTCATAGCTTTAGTAACATTTATTTGTGTTATCTATTATGAGATAAATAATATCTGTTTAGCTGGTTCATCTAGATTAGATGTGTCACTGAAGAGTTAGTTCTGTTTAGTCACATAAGTTGCTTGTTGTTGAATTTTTAATTTGTTGCAATTGAACTATCACTCTTCTGTGCTTGGCCTTGCCTGCAAAGAGAAAAAGGGATATTTTAGGATTTGAATTACAAATATCGTCTGCATCAAACAGAGTTATGAATATTTAATGTACCAACTGGAATTAGACATGATCTTTTTGAAAATATCCCTATTTGCAAAAGTCAGAATTATACAGCCCTGACCTTTAGAATGAAATGAACAGGATTCTTGTTAAATGCAGTTACATTCAAAGGAATGTAACTTCCAGTGGAGGATATTATGGAAATGATGGTGGATGTATACATGTTCAAGGTTGTACATTAGTCTATGAATGTCTTATTTATTTGTTTATATAAAATATTACTAAAAATTATTAAAAATATTAATGTGGTAAACAATATAAGCATAACGTACAATAAAACAAGAAATGCAAACAATATGGATGGAAAATACATCCATAAATGACAAGGGAAGAATTTATACTAATGGGTTGAGCAAATGGCTTGAGCAAAAAGATATGCCTTCATAAATTTTTTAAAAAAATACTCCACAGCATTGTAGGGCCAATGGTAAGGGCTGGATAGAGGAAGTGAAGGCATATATAACTTCTTTATGGTGGAAAGACCACAACTTTATTAATCACAACTCCATTAAGGTTGGGCAAGCATGAGGCCTGGATGCAGCAATCAGACATCCCCTCTGCCATCTGATGAATGCCAGTCCCTTGGCCTGCCTGCTGAAGGGGGAACCTGGAGTAACAGCTGTGGAACCCATTTGGGGGCAGGTTTTCCTGCCTCCTGGGATGAAGCTGTTCTAACAGTCTCCAAACCCAGAACTGACTCTAGCTGCCTGCATCTCCAAGGTCCCTTATGAGGATCCTCCGATAGCAAATGAAGGGCACGCAGTTTCTGTTATGCCCCCCAAAAACAGATTCATCCCAATGCCACACTGTGACTCAGGTCCTTTTCGCACAGTATTTGCCATGCGAAAGGGTGCCTGGAGCATCATGCAATTGTGAGGAGCAATCTGCACGACGCACTCACAATCACGTGGCGCTCCAGGGTAGGGCAGGCACCACTCACGCACTTTTTCATTTTTGGCTTTCAGCCGAAAATCATGTGCGATCGTGCATTGCTCCATCTTAAATTCTAGATCCCTATAGATATTTTCCAGTTTCCTATAGAAATCCATTTTTCTTCAAACACAATGGATATAACATACCTAAAATATTAAAATAACACATTTGTGTATGTGTGTGCATGTCTGCGCATAAACACAAAGAACAGAAGAACTGAAAGAAAATGGCTATTTCTAATGATAACGAAGTCTAAACTAGAGAATCCTTAAGCCTTTTACAGAATATTAATGCTCACTCAGTAAATCCCTGTTTGGTTTCCTGTATTCCACAGTGATAAGGCTCAGAAAAGACACGGTCAAACCATGTGGAACAATTTCTCCTTAAGAACTAGATAATAATGGGATCAGGAGTGTCCTGCAGAACTACTGCATTTTTATTACATTTTGCATATGTTTTCTGATGGGAAAAAAAGGAGAAATTATGTTGAGTGTGTATCCATTGGCTAAATAAATTATTTGGGTTCCAGTCTTATCTGTTGTCATTTCTAAGCTATTTATGCTTAGCAAGCCATTTAGGGTATCTAACCACTAATGAAATGAAACTTGGATGTCCAGAATACACTGCAAAAGCAATTTGAAAAGTTTTCATGCCTTGAATCAATGGTGCAAATATTAACTGTAGTCACAGGTATTCCATACTTTTAGATGGGTTTAGTAGTGAACAGATGTTGCAGATGTGGGTTTCCCCCACTTATCTGACAGGATAGGGACCAGAGCACTGTCAAAAATGGAATTCATTGAAAAGCAGAACCCATATACTGTACTGTAGGGAGCATGAAGGACCTACAGATGTTTCCTTGGGCTTGACTATCACACCCTGCTCCCCACCCCCGCTCAGCTCGCTTTGCAAGCAGCATGTGAAAGTGAGTGGTTCCAGGCAAGATTCTGTAGGCAAGAAGGATTGATGTAACAGCACAACCCCTGTCGAATTAATGGAAATTTTCCTTAATTTGGAAGCATCAAATTGTCAGATAATGTGACATCAACCTCTGGGGGCTTCCTGTATTGAAAAACTGATCCTGGTTAATACTGGGTGGCTATTTCTATTGAAATTTAGCAAATTTTTTAAACTTTTTTCTATATAAATTTATTATGCACATTTTAATACAAATGTGTACCTTCTTTTGTTTTCTTTATTGATGATGCAGTCCTGTTTTGGCAATATTTGAATGGCCACCTTAGATTAGTGCACAGAGAAGAGAAATGTGTAGAACAACACCAAGCAATCATGCTCTCCTATTCCTGGGTCATCATCTCCATTAAAGACATTAGCCAGAGAGAGGCAAATTATCTAGGCAGAAAGCCGTTGGGGTCAGAGACAGAGTAAGTGTTGGAAAGTTACAACTGTGTTTTGTGAGGTAGATGAAGGTGGTCTCAGACACACTGGGCATTGTGCCATCATCAGTGTGGAGGTAAAAGTCAGTTTCTAGTCTGATCAGCTTCTATAATTGAATGAAAGGGAAGTTCCATCTTGTCCTTTGCCAAAGGAAGCCAAGTATTTTGGACCCGGCCTATGTGCATTCTCCGTAACTTGAACTTAATAGTCAAGTGTGATTTGTAAGTCATACCTGTGTATAAATTATGATTTGCACAAACCATGTTTGGCTGCAAGCCAATAGAAGAAATCAGCAGAGATCCAGAATAGCAAAATTATCATAAATGTGTGAAACTAGGTATAGTGAGAAACAAGTCAAATGTGATGGGGTTGAAAATGTTTTCTAAAAAAAAAAATTGTTGTGTACTTTAGGCACACATCTTACATATGTTATATTAAAAGTGAAATTTGACAATCCTGAAAATATGTTAGTTTCTCATAGAGTTTGATGAATACTTGCATTAGAAAATACTGGTGTGTTATGTGTGTGCGTGTGCACACGTGTATATGTATCTTTAAAAAAAGGTAGGCTCCTTTCATTAGGAAGCATCTTGATTTTTAGCAACCTGCTTTTCCTAATTTTGTTACAGGACATGATTTCACTGACAACAGCAGCTTCACTCACCAGTAACTGGGTACCAGAACATCATTCAAGAAATATATCTGGAAGTTTGTTCTTACCCTGTATCTCATCAGAAAGCTTATTGGCTGCAAAGAGCAATTTTTAATACCTTGTGAGGTACTCAAATAAATCCTTAATTATTTATTATTCTTGGCAGAAGTGCCCTTATTTAAACACTGCACTGGAAGAGCAGCTAATAGATAAGAACAAGAATGTAAATTTAAACAAGTGCATTAATTATTATGGTGATGCAGGTAGCTACTGACTTTCTGGCAGTACCAGAGGTGTGGGCAACAAATGAAATGAATGTGCAGACAGAGCAAGAAGTGATATCATACAAATGCTACAGAAGAAGAAACCAGATATTTATTTTAACATGCAAATAAACACGCTTTATCATTCTTTTTAACATAAGTAAAACGATTGTCTTATGCACCTGCACACTCATTGTGGAAATTCATCATATCCCATCAGCATTTCCAGTCTAGACATATTCTCTTTTGTGGACCTAACATGGTGTAAGCACAGATCTTCTTATAAAGAGCATTTCTTATATTTATAAAGAAACTGGAGAGCATCCATTGAAATCCACAAAAGAAACAAGAGACATAAAATACTCAGGAAGTGGACTGTGTATTACCTGAAAAACTCTATATGTTTTTGCCTATGGGCACTCTTAAGCCTTTTTTGAAGAGGCTATATAAAATCATAAAACGGTAACACATAAGTAGTTCATATTGCCCAAAATCATTGTTGTATTTGTACATTGCCTACACCTGTATGTACCCACTTGGAACTGAAGCTTCTGAAATTTCTGAGCCAGAGACTCCAAAACCATTTACTGCAAATTATTTCCCATAGCATGAAGAAAGAGGTTGATTGTATGAATGGATCATGCTGAAGAAAGAGCAGTAGATTTCCATAAAGGGAAGAGGTTATCTCTGATTAATATTATTTTGACAAACCTTGCATTTTAGAAGATACATAGCTCCCCCTTCCCCCCAACCTTGTTGCAGAAATCTCATCTTACCTGTTATGTTGCTTGGAATTATTCAATAATTGTTTGGAGAGGAAGAGTTCATATTCTCAACAGCTGGATCTAGTTTAAATATGTATATCTTTTCAGGCAATACAATTATGGGATTATGGGTATGAATTTGGGATGGTAGGCATAGTACATTCATATCATCATGAGTCCATTCGTTCTGTAGAACCTGCTCCTGTTGAACCCTATTGAACAGTGGTGGACAACTTTTATGGAAAATTGAAATGAGGACATTCTTACACAAAGATTAAAAGGAAAATCAGATGAAGATATTAAGAAAGAGTGAAAGATTGTTACAGGGTTGGGCTACATGTCGACAGAAGGCAATGCATAATTCATGATATCAATTACTATACAGCGTAATAATCATTGAAATATCATGTAATAAGTAAAGTAGAGAAATATAGCAGGAACTAACGAATTATTGATTACTAACATTTTATTGCGATACATGGTATAATAAATAGAGGAAATATTAATAATCGAAACCCAGAAAGAAAAGGAAGAAGAAATAATATTTCATGTAAACATTGCAGAGATAATTATTTGTTTTATTTGTTGAAACCTAAAATTAATTAAAAAAAAAAGAACCTGCTCCTGGAGAAAGGTGTACAGGCTAATTCCTTCCCCCCATATCACCTTATGTACCACATCACAGGCAGTTTCTGAGGGTGCCCCTAACCTCCAGAAGGGATTTCATGGGGCAAAGGGACTTCAAGAAGGGGAAAATTGCCCAGCAATCCTTTCTGAAAGTGGGTTCTGGGAGCACACTTTTGTGAATGGAATTCCCTACACAGGATTTTTGGGTCTAATTGCTATGTTGAAGCAAGTGGTCAAGTTGAACTATGTAATGTTTCAGACTATATTGTCTTTTTTCCCCATTGTGTTGTCCATTTAAAAAGTTAGAATTTTTCTTTGGGACATCATCAAAAGAAAATAGGCAATTAGAATCATGCACTGAGCATTTGATACACATGTATGTATGATACACATGTATGTTTACATGCATTGCAGGCAGGGCAATTAAACATCTAAAGTTGTTATCTCCAGGGACTTTACAAGGACCTTCAGAGCTCCCTCTGGATGCTTGCTGCAGCACGTCCAGCAACAGGAAAATAGCCAGATGCCTGTCTGTGAATCCTTCTGCTCCAATGATATGGAAATGGCAGAGTTGGGGGAGGGCTGCACCACATGAAAAGGTGGGTGGGGGCTTAGTAGCACTGGAAGACATAACTAGAAAGAGGTAGCTACTTGCCACATGTACATCTCCCAGTGCATAATTCTAGCCATGTCTTGGGAAAATTCCTCTTTGGGGATACAATTCCCAGAATCTCCCAGTGAGAACACCCACCAGCCATTGTTGGTTGGGAAACAATGGATATTTTTTAAATAAAAAAAGAACTTCTTCAAGCTCTTTATATGCCTCAGAGCAATTACAGAATTCTAGAAATGGTAATAATAATATCCCAAATGTTTCAATAATCCCATGTGCAACAAAAGTCACACAAGTGTTAATTTACAAAAGTAAAATCTATTAACTCAATGTCCTCAAAGTCAGGAAAAGAAGTACAATGTAAAGGAAATGTAAAATAATCTACTGGAGGGGGAAAATATCTACTTACCTGGTGAAAAGGTCAACAGACTCAGCTGTCTTTTGGACACCTAAAAAATGATCTCACATCCACAAATATCCAGACAAATATATTGATCTCACAGAAGGCAAAGACAAAAGAAAAAAAGGGGGGGAAAAAACACTGCAGTACAGAGTAGTAATTAAAGGTCATCTCATTTTTGTAACACTTTAAAATGCTAGGAAACCTCCGCCTCTCTTTATAAATTTTTTAAGCTGATAGGGCTACAAAAACGATCAGTAGAGAGTTTATCCTGCAAATGGATTTTACTTTTGGACGAAGTAGCATAGGCTCAGACTCTAAATTTGATGATTTTCATTCTGTTAGTACTAATTTTTTTCAGGTACCAAATTCACTCTTGATAATTTGGGTGAGGTAGTGTGCCTTTCTCACTCTTACATATTGCAAAATGAAAAAGCATGAAACTAAACGGGCACATCTTTGTATGTACATTCAGTCTCTCCCTCCCTCCCTCCTGTTTCAGTCTCTCCCTCCCTCTGTCTGTTTCATTTTGTCAGTGTTCACATGGTTTCCACTTAAAGCAATGGTAAAAGCATCCATTTGCAAAGCCTGTCTACAGATCTGCATACCTTTTGAATAATCAACATTTTCATAATTGTGCCAGCTACACTAATGCCATTGTTTCATAGCAAATAACAATTTTTAGATGCACCACAACAATGAGGAACTGATAAAGACATGACAGGTAATGCATTTTCACATCTAAAATGTGCAGTTTTTTAAAGTGCAAATAGCAGCTACAGGAAGGCAGTAGATGGGGCAAGAGACTTTACAATCTTTCTTCCCTTGCTGTGCCTGTGGAGCAAAGCTGCCATTGGCTCAACTTTAACCATTTAATCCCACTGTTTTACATTTTTCCCCTATAACCATGTACAGTCTTCCAAAAAGGGCTACACTTTGTGCATATGAAGAACTTAGATTTCTCAAGGTGATCTTATCTTCTGACATCTATGTATACATTCTTTGATTCACTAGGCAGGTTAAATATCTGAGTACTCTTAAAATTTATCTATACATATTTTTGATTGTATGAGTCTTCATTCCTTTACAAATAGTAATTCCATTTTGGCAGGTAATGATCTGCTAGGGATTGTGTATAATAGATCCTCATTAATGCCCCTGCTTTGCTGTCTGTCCTGCCCTTTAGTATCTGTCTAGACTTAAGGTGCTATGGCTTGAGTAATGGATTTGCCAAAGGGGTAAACAAGTAGGTTCCTCTGTAGCTTGATTTCAACTGGATTTAGTCTTCCCCTTAATAAAAGGTCAGGGGCCTATCATTTACTTTGCCTCCAGAGTGAAGAGAATAAAAGCATTTATTTTGCAGCAGCATCCCACATAGTAATTCAGAAGACAATGTCTGTAAAATATCTTGCATGTGGGTCAGAGTCTCTGTGTGTATGCATAAAATCAGGATTCCCTTTTTAGGTCTGAGTGAGCTCATAGGAGCACAACTCTCTTAGCAAGGCTCAAAAGTCCATTTCAAGACAGAGGCCATTTCCGCACTAGGCTGTTATAGTGCGATGATTCCACTTTCAACATCCTATGGAATCCTGGGGTTTTCAGTTTCGGGAGGGGCTCGCCGGCCCCTCCCGAAACTGCAAACCCCAGGATTCCATAGGATGTTGAAAGTGGAATCATCGCGCTATAACAGCCTAGTGAGGAAATATCAAGAGAGTAGAATTGAGTACAAAGTTACAAAAGCACCTGAAATGCAAACACTTTAAAAAGATGAGCTGCATTAAATAAAAATTCAAATCTGTAACAGCAGGAAATATCACGTACAGCACAAAAATAAACCATTTGAGACAATTGATCTGGGCTGCCTTACTGGTACATAGAATAATTAACATGTTTCTAATGCGAGTCATTCATTCTCTCATGCCTCCTGTAGCCACGGGGAATTTCATTTCAGTGTGTTTTCAGTTGAGGATGAAGCTATCCAAATCAGCTAGTTTTTTCATATTTGAAATGGATAGACGTTTAAGCATTTAAAAATCTGAATATAGGGAGAAACCAAAACTGATTGGTTTGATCATCCAAGCCCAGGCTTTTCTGTTTGCTGCTTTTAAAAGTATGGGTTTTAATTTCTTGAGTATCTGACCATGTTTAGTGTTAAATTAAGATTGCTTCCTCTTTTTTTTTCTTGGAGGCTTTCCATCTTAATGCAAATAGTGCAGGCAATCCCCCTCTCCATCCTGGAAATTGCTGTACTTATTTGACTGGTAGAGAAGGTGGGAATTTCATTTTAGTTTGTTTTCGAGGAATTTATTGGCATTTACAGATTTCTTCAGGTTTAAAAATCTGAACGCAAGAGAAAGCAGAGCTGACAGATTTCCCTATCCCTAGACGGGAGCTTTCCAGAAACACACGTGTATGAATATGTTGCTATGGAAACAACGGTGAGGTGAGAGTGATGATGGGCCCCTATTGGCTCTTCCTGATTAGTTAGCTAGTAAAACAGGTGCATAATCCGTGACTCCATGAGTCATGATGATATTATCTTGCTGAGGTTCCCATATAGTAGGAGCCACATCCCGGATCAACAATTACTAGCTGCAGATTGGAACAGCTTTTACAAGACCCAATAAGATAGGAGCTTTGCCCTGTAGGAGCACATCTAATAAATGCTATACAGACAAACCAACTTTATATTAGTATCTACACATGAGAAGTACTTATGCAATGGAGCTTTTATATAATATAGAATGAAGGCTGTCTCATTTTAATGATCTAGTGAAGGGTTTCTCAACCAGGGTTCCTTGGAACCCTAGGATTCCCCAAAAGGTTGCTTAGGGGTTCCATAAGAAATCATGATTGGGGAAAAAAAAACTTTTTTAAAAAATTAGGCATAATATCTTTTATGCAGGGATTCCCTAACATCTGGACATTTTTCAGGGGTTCTTTCAGGGTAAAAAGGTTGAGAAATGCTAATCTAAAGAAAAACTACAATACCATGTTTAAGCCTTCATGAGCTGTAATCCAGCCTTTGCATTTTCCTACATCAACGACAGAAAAGGTGTGTGGGGAGGGATCAAGAATCCCCATTGGTGTGTGTGGGGAGGGATCAAGAATCCCCATTGGTGTGTGTGGGGAGGGATCAAGAATCCCCATTGGTTGGTTTGACAAATGGGGAAAGGTAGAATCTCTTCCTGTATCTCAAGGCAATAGAATCAAATATTTGCCCAGAGCATCATCACCATCATCATCATTTTAGTTGTATCCCACTTTTGCACCAACATTGGGACTCAAAGCAACTTTCAATTTAGATAGGGCAACTGCTGAACATTAAGTAACATTTTCTACATGCAGTAAATTGGATATCCATACTTAGAGTATTTCCTTTGATACCACATATTTCATGAAGATGTGGTGTGGTCATCTGTGAAAAAGCTGATACTATTATGTTACACCATTCTCCATGATCTGCACTGGCTTCCACTTTGGCCCAAACAACCTCCAAAGCTCTCTAAATGGCCTGGGGCCAATTTATCTGAACAGATTGTCCCTTTCCATATACCTGGCTATACCTCAAAATCAGAATCAGAATCCAGAGCTTCTGGGGTATCCCCAGCAGAAGCTCCTAAGCAGGGACCCTACTCAGTGGTGGCACCTGGGCTGGGAAATGCCCTGCCCAGAAAGGCCCATTTGCTACCTGTATTGTGCTAGGTCTTTTAGTTTTTCTTGGCAAGTAAGGCATTTTTATTTTTCTAGACTTTTTAATACACACACACACACACGACATATTAGAGATTTTTCTCAACTTTTCATGTTGCCTCATTTTTACTTCGGTTTTATTCAGCTGCTGTTTTAAATTCTTTTCTTTAAAGCTTTTTTATCCTATGCTTTGTTCTGTTTTTAATATTTTATGCTTTCAAATATGGCTTTCCAAAGCCCTGAATGAGCTTTAGCTTTTAGGCCGAATGAAAAGGTAATAACTAAAATAAATAAGGAAACCTAACCCTGCCTACTAGATAATCACTTTTTCACCTGTTAATGTTGCATAGAATGCTGGCCTCTGTCTAGTAGGGTTATTGACTTACCTTCATCCGAAATGAATGTGCTAACTGACTCAGCAGAAGTACTTGGCATTTTTCCCCTACCGTACCTTGCCTTCCAAACCTGACAGGAGTTCGGTGAGTGAAAGATCTGTCTGTCTTTCAGAATGGAAATGAGGTACGACATCGACTGTGAATGCAGAAGAATAAGAATCCTGCCTCCATTTTGTACCCTATCACAAAGATAGAAATTGTGCATCATTTCTATTCCTTGTCACAACAATGTGATCATGCAATGACTACTGAAAGATCTGGTTCCTAACATATTCCTGCTGATAGGTGCTTTTCAATACTTTGTTGGAATACATAGAGGACTATGGGTTCAGATCACTGATTTCTGACACACGGCATTTTGGCTTTTCTTTGAGGGTGCCTGCCTATTCCTTCAACTGATGAGCAATAATGGAATACCTTTGTACAACACGCTGCAGCCAAACATCTAGTAACAGTCCAGAATTAGAACTGAATGTTGCCACAAGAGACATATAATCATATGCAATGTGAATCCATGTTTTACAAGTCCTGCAATCTATTATCATTAGTAGAGGCCATTTCTGCAGAGACAGAATAATGAAAAATGTCTTTTTGTGGTAAAGTAAAATGAAACCACAAAATTGATCTAGGGCTCTAATTAACTTCCCAGTACAAGTTGAGATGAGATAATACTAAAAACTGATTTTAAAAGATGTTTGTGATTCACGACATAACAACAACATTGGGGCTAGGCAAATATTAACACATAGTGGAAAGCAGTTTGGAAAAAAATTAGAAAATCAGTAAGCCACTTTGACTGGAAAAAGGAAGTCTCTAACCTTCAAAGAGTTCTGCCTTAGAGATGTATGCAAATAGAGTCTCAAATTTGTCTGCCTTGTGTATGGACAGTGAAAGGGAAGAAAGGGTAGCTAGGGTTGTCAAATCAGCCATTTCTTGACATTTCAGGACCAAATACTGAGTTGGAGAAGGGGGACGCTTGCAATGTTACTGACATGAGGTTAACAAAGATTGACAGGTAGGTTGAAATTGTCTCAAGTTTGGATGGTTGTGGGAATGGGCGCAAGGAAATTTTGGATAACCAGGACCAGCATGTGGGGGAACCCAGATAACTAGATAATGGTGCACGCCAGAGTAGGTGTCAGAATATATATAACAGGGTAGAGATATCTGCTATTCCTGTTTAGGCTCATATCCCACACAGTGAGCCTTTCTTGCTGCTTGCATGCCACATAGGGATCTTAATTAAGTGCTATTTCACAGAAAGTTTCTTTCTTTCTTTCTTTCTTTCTTTCTTTCTTTCTTTCTTTCTTTCTTTCTTTCTTTCTTTCTTTCTTTCTCTCTCTCTCTCTCATTCATTTTTTTGGATCTCCCTCCCCTCAGAGCCTAGGCCTTGCATCTTTCCTGCCAGGACACGTGCAACCAAAAAGCTGATGGCATGATGGGCTTAAATGCATCCACTCACAATTTCTCTTCTCAGTCCCTTCCCCTTGCTGCTGGCTTTTTGGTGTGCTAATGTGAATACAAGCACAACAGCAAAACACTTTTATGTTGAGCTAGTGAATCATGGTAGTGCTGGATGGGAATGGATGGAATTGGGTGTCTGGCTTTAAAGGCATTCCATCTACCACAATCAGACTTTCTTCTCCAATATTCTTCACCTTGTGATCAGTGTCACTTACTGGAGACCTGGAGAAGCAGCGCAATTCCTTGAGACTTCAGTTGATGTCTTGCTACCTGGGTAACCAAGCTCAGAGAAGTGATTCATTGATTTGCTCAAGATGAGAAGATTTTAGGGGGAGAGGTATATTCACCATCAGTTGTATCATGGCTTCCTTTTGTTCCCCTGAGGATTTTTTTTTTTTTACCTCTTGTTGTTGAAAGTGGCAGCTGAAAAAACAAGAGCCAGCAGCTGCATGGTTATTCTTTTGCAACTTACACAATGCCCAGTGAGGGCCTAGTGATAGCTCTGTGGAATTGTATTAATGTTGGATTTGGGTGTGTGCCCCTAAAAAGTTTCATTTCATGTTGAAATAAAGTTTTGAAAAGAGGACACTAAAAAGACTACATGATATTATTTCTCACTGACAAAATAAAGAAACTCACTGATTGTAATGTTTACTACATAATGGATATGCTTGTGGGTCAGTCAAATTAAAGTACTAACTATTTTCTCCCTTTTTATATTATCCTAAGGGGAAAGAAATAGACACAGAAAGATTTTGAAAGGGAGCGACTTGGGAAGGAGGATGAGTTCTATTTTCTATGGCCCTTTTCGCATGCCATTTCTCATGCAAAAGGGCCTCCGGAGCGTCGCGCAATTGCGAGGACTGTTCCACATCACGTCCTCGCAATTGCACGACGCTGCTGGGGCCAGTAGGTGGCAATTGTGCAATATATAATTTTCGGCTTCTTGCTGAAAATGATGCACAATCACGCATTGCTCCCAGGCCCCACACACACTTACCTTCCATGCGGAGCTTCCGGAGATGTGGCCCTCGTGCTTCCTCACCCAGCTGCGCTGTGGAAGGAAGAGGCAGAGCCTTCATACTGCCTGCCGGGCAGCAGGGAGCTGCTGCAGAGACAGAGCAGAGGGGATGCGAGTGCCTCTTGCAAGAGGCTGCTCATGTGATCCCTGTGAACTCACGCCGGAATCAGGTAAGCTGTGGAAAGGGCCTATTTCTTCGAATCACTGCTTCACCCTTCACTTGGAAAAACAGAGGAGGGAGCTCTAGTGCCTCTGACCAAACTATGAAACCCAAAATTCCACAGGATTCATGACCATTAAAGTTGTGACAAAGGCTATAATTGTGTAGTGTGAAGGGGGCTTTTATAGAGCAACTTCAACTGTATGGCCTTTGGCAGGACCCACTGTTTTTGATTGCTTTACTTGTAAAGCACCATGTCCATAGATGCTGTATAAATAAATGACGACAACAACAACACATTTGGTCCAAACCCTGAGTTTGTTATCCATTCACTATTTGAGTCTGGCTTGTGTGAACTAACAACAGTTTAAACAAACCAGTTTTCTACAGGTTATCGTTTATTGAAAAATTCCTGTTATTTTAAAAGTGGAAACAAAAGTTCTGGTGCCTCTGTTGGGATCGGAGATCCTGTGAGCACATTTACATAGTGCTAGGCTATACTTTAATGTTCGATTCAAAAAGATCCACTGATAAATGTTTCTCTTTCCTTCCTTTGGAATGAAATACTGACAGTTTTCAAAAGCCATAACCTTGGTGGGTTGTTTCAGTAATGATTATTCTAATTCAGTAGAGGGAAAGGCTCTGAAACTAAACAAAACTGCTTAATATTAAGCTTCAGGGACTGATTGAGAAACAACTGCTGGAATCATTCATCACTTAACATTTCCAATAGTAAGCCATTAGACATTTCTGATTTAGACCCTTTATCTTCATTGTTACCAGATGTTGATTGAAGGGGATACGTCCTCACATTCTAATTAAACCATTTTTAACCTCATGCTCTGTAGGCATGGAAGCCTGGAAAGCAAAATGATTACAGACTGCTGTAGAGTTCTAATCGATAAACTGCTATTCATTTATCCTGTGTGTGTTTTTTTTTTAATAATTCAAATTAAATACTCATTATATATACTATAGACCAAATAAAACATCCAGTGTGCAAAATTGCCAAGGTACAAAGACAACAGCACTTGATTGTTCCTGTCATTTCGGGGAAAGATGAGGCAAGGTAAAGTCACATAAACTTCATGTTAATCAAGATATCAGTTTGATATTTAATTATTTTAGTGCAGTGTTACTTACTCCATTAAAATGTTAGGAATTTAAATGTCTTCAGGGGACTGATTCTACAGAGAAATACACTTTCTTTTAGCAAAAAAAAAAAAAAGTGTTCTGCATATAAAATGTGTGGCCTCCATGACAAACTATGATTACTGCCCCCATTATATCACCACAGAGGAAGTTTTCCCTTGCTTTCCTCTATGGTTGAGAGAATGTGACTTCTTCAAAGTCACTGTCATGTCAGCATGGCTAATGACATGATGTGTGAGTTGTGAGATGGCATTGTATCTGCATAGAGAAAGGATATTCTTGTAGGTTATTACATAGTGCCAAGTAACACCCTATTGCATGTGGAACTGGAAGTATGTAAAGTATGTAATTAATGTGATACAAAGTACAATGTATCATGTCATATCTGTTATTATGTAACTAGTGTGACGCAAAGTACAATGTATGGTGTCATGCTTGTTGCTACCTACTTTGCCTATCTTGCTATGTGTAAAGTAAATCTAGTTAGTGCTTGCCGTTAGTAATGTTTAATGGTGTTATTGGGTATCTTGCTTGATTGCATCTATATTGTATTATACACACACACACACACACATACACACATATATTGCTCCTTGCAATGAGTAGGGCATGTGTAGTGAGTTGTTGTATTGTATAAGGAAATTGGATAGCTTTAATCCTGTATGCTGTAAATATATGATTTATACGGTACTTATTTCTGGAAAACAGAGAGATGAAGGGATGATGGGATATGGACTGTTAAATGATAAAATTAGATTGTATAAGATGAAGGGACAAGCTGAGAAACTTAAGGCAGTAAACAAAGCAGTAAACAGGCCATCAAAGGTTGTTTTATGATCTGCCCTGAAACCAGAGATGTCCAGAGGAGAGTTGTATATTAGTTGATATCAAAGAGGAGCTGGATGCTGTGAGCAGGTATCAGGCCAGGCAGGAAGAAAGGGCAATAAAAAAGATAGCAGATGGCAATGGAGAAAGGTATACAACAAAGGTAGGTCTGGGAAGGATCATGTGAGTTCAACCAATCAATGTACTGTGCACTGAATAATTATCAATTGGGTCTATATATACTTTGCTAAGCGGACATGCTTCTCAGTTTCAACCACTTAAGTAACATACCTCAAATAGTGTTGACAATGCAGATGGCTTAGAGTCTTATATGACAGTCACTCAGAGTTTCCTTGGTTGAGCAGGGATTCAGATTCTCACCTCCCGGTTTCCTAGTTTAACACTCAACCCATTACACTACACTGGCTCTCAATGGTGTATAAAATGTACAGCATAACAACTTTTAGAATTTTTTTTTTTCAAAGTACAGTCTACATCTTATAGAATTTCTCAGATGGCATGGTCAGTGTGGATTTCTGGGAGCTCCCATCCAAAAACAACCTTTCTAATCACTGCAACTCAGTGAATGACTGAGTATTTTTCCAAGTGGTGATTTAACAATGGTAATGACCTTGGGTGCATCACACACTCTCAAGCCACAGAGAACCCTGTGATCGCCTTTAGTACTCAACATCTTGGTAAGAAGAATTCTGACAAATTCATCTGCCTTTAGAAATCTTGTGAAGAAGCAGTTAAATCTCCTTACTAGATATGATGATGTAAAAGAGTTCCAACCTACCACTTATTTTTGTGCCCATACTATAAAGTTGTAATTTATTCATTCATATTCATCTAAAAGATCCAATGAAACTGGCCTTATCTGTGAGATTCAGTAACATTTGAATGGTGCAACCAATGTGTTTAAAGAGGCAGCTTCCAGGATGGCCAACAGAAAATATGTCCATCAATGCTTAGTGTATGGAGAAAGGGATTTTTCAAACTATGGTCCAGAAGACCCTTTCATTAGGTAATCAGTAAAGGCAGCCAAGCTTCCTATGCAATTTATAAGCAAAAGTTGGTGGTATGTTCTGCACTGTGTTCTCTACTTATGTGAGACAGCAAAGAGGCTTTAAGGGTCCCGCACAAACTGAACATTTACCTTCAGTGTTTCTCAGCACCATCTGCAATATGTTATAATTCACTGGAAAATCTATAGGAGTTCTTTTTCAAGACAAATCAGTTCAAAAGATGATTCGAAGATCAGAAACCACCAATATAATCTTGCCATCCTTTCCTTGTCAGTATATCATGTCAGAGAAAGGATGATATTTTAAATAAATTTTCTGAATAACAGAGAAAACAATTTGGAATAGAATTCAGATAGAATAAAATATTTTTAGCTGTACGCTTAAATGATATTATTTCAATAGGACTTATGACCTATTATGACTTTATGACTTATGAATAAATAATTATTCTAATGTATTTGTACTGAGATCTGCTATGATAAGTGCATACGTTGAAAGGTGGCAATAGAAGCAAAGGGGATTAATCTCTATCTCCCAGATTCCTTACTGAAATCAAGTAGTGTTAGAGTTAAGATTTTCTTATTGGGTTTTAATTGTTGCATGGAGAACAAATGGAGTATCATGCTGCTTTAATCCAGTCTTGAAAGATCTTTGAATTTAAAAAAAGGATTGGTAAGAGATTCTTTCTTCTTTTAATTTAAATGGGCATGCAAGAATCAGGATATTATGTACCTTAATTTGCATGCATCTGTGACCACAGTGACAGTGCATTAACACTGCAATCTCCATGGGGCTTAACAGGTAACCTCTCAGGTTTACCTCTCAGGTAAAAGAAGAAGCATTGCTACTACAATTACATTAAGGCCCTTTCTGCAGGATGTCATTGTGCTGAAAGGGAACAGGAGAAGGACGGGATCCAGATGACAGTTCTGCATGAGAACATCTGGGTCCTGTCCTTTCCTATCCCCAGGTGGCACAATCACACAGTAAATCACTGATGGGTTTTATCCATCAATGGCCAGCAATTCCGTCACCATCTCACTTACCTTAGGTGCGGGGGTCTTTGAAGCACAATGGCTACACTTCCTGCCCCAGCACAGCCTGGGACAGTACCCAGCTGCACTGTGGAAGAAGAGGTGGTGTCCTTGCAGTTCGTCCATTCACTGAAGCAGGGAGTATGGAGGGGAGCACTTCTGTCACACTCCCCTCCTGGTGGACACAATGCCTGGGCCTGCACCAGCTGTCACTGGAACAAGGTAGGCTGTGGAAAGGGCCTCAAGAGTGCTGATTTGCTGAGCTGAATACAGGAAACAATACAATCAGTTAAGAATGCTGAAGTACACCTGCAAGGCTTTTCTTATTAGTGTATATAGATCTTTAAATACATTTTCCAAGATGTTATGGATCCTATTATTGCTTCCTTCAATGAAGCAGTTTAAAAGTTCACCATGCGTTAGGAAAAGGAAAGGAAGTCTGAGATGAAGACTGAAACTAAGGAGACTGAGAGAAGACTGAGAAGAAGGAAACTTGACAAAGGATAAATTGGAAATCCTTGGTAAATAGCTGCAATGCTGAGGTGACTGCTGCTGCTGCTACGACGACGACTACTACTATTGTTGTTTTTATTTCTAATTTATATCCCACTTTCCCCCCAAAATCAGGACTCAAAGTGGCTCACAATTTAAAAGACTACAATTTAAAATGTACAAAAATAGAATTAAGCCATTTAGTGTTAAAACAATTACACCACAGTAAACATGTAAAATGTAATTTAAAAAAGATAAAAAGTTCTTAAAAACAACTATTAAAAGAACACAGCATCCCCTAGCCCATTCTTTGAAAACTTTCTGTTTAAAAATCCTATCTGAATGAAAAGGTTTTCACTTCCTGCTGGAAGAGTGACAAGGAAGGGGCCATTTTGACCTTGCTGGAAAGGCAGTTCCAGAATCTAGGGGCACCCACTGAGAAGGGTCTCTCCCATGTGCCCACCAACTGTGTTTGTAATGATTCTGGAACTGACAGAAGAGCCTAACAGAACTGAGAACCCACAGAAATGAGAATTGAAAATCTTCTTCTTTGGAATTCTCCCCATCTCCTCATCAATCCCTGCTTCTTCAAATCAAGTTTTTCTAAGATAACTTCACAATCTAGTCTTATGAACAGAAACATTTATCAAGTAATCCTGGCAGGGAAGACTGTAAGTGCTGCAAAGTGATTTGGGCAATAATAGCCATGTTTCTACTGACAGAAAATAAGCCTGGCTCTAATTCCAGAATTCTTGTCTGATTTATTGGTTCTCTTTTCTCTCACTGTCACCTCCTGCCGTAGTGAGGCTCATGAATGTGCACAAGAGAGAAAAAGCAAATGAGAAGAAAACTGTCAGATTTTAAATGGACCACAACATATTGTCAGGTACAAACCCAGAACTACTATGAATGGCAAGAAATAAAAGATGTGGGATAAAATAGGATTGCCATCTCCCCAATTTGACTGGTTTATCCAAATTATAGGCATGTCACCCAGTACCCATTTGGACTATCGTCTGATTTGGAGACCAAGGTTTCTTTGGCCCTTTCCACATGCTACCTTGTCCCATCATGCCCTAGTGCATGATGGCAGTGCTCCCCTCCACATGGGACTGGCTCCCTGTGGAAGGGACCGTGATTAGACACACTGCTTCCTTCCACAGTGCAGCCAAGCACTTTCGCAAGCTGCCCTGGGGCAGAAAGTGCTGCCATCATGCTTCCTACCCTTCTGCAGGACAGGTAAGTGTGGGATGGTGAAGTGACAGTGTGTCATTGACAGGGAAAATTTGTCAATCATTTAATCCACAATCGTGCCACCTGGAGATGGGAGAGGAGTGGGACTATGACGATATCATGCAGAAGCATTGTTGCTGTCCTGCTCCTCTTCCGTCACCATACTAGGATGGGAGATTATTGCTTAAAGGTTCTTTCTTTCTATCATAAGTCCTTAGCACTTATAGAAGCCAAGATATGGGGCAAAACTTAGAGAAACTTTGTCATTAAATTGTTCTGCAAGAAACAAGTTCCTCTTGGAAGCAAGAAGCAAGGGGAAGCACACTCCAAGAGCCTAGGATAAGGTGAGGGATGAAGTACGAGTGATGGAAGAGCAAACTGTGTTAGTGGTGGAGTGCAAGAAGCAAGGGAGTTCACTTCAAAGGTATCAGTTGAAGTGAGGGATGGGAAAATGAGTGGTGCAAGCAGCAGAGTGCAAGAAGCAAGGGGTTGCAATGCAAGGGTGGAAGGTAAAGTAAGGAGGGGAGAGACAAGGCAGAGACAGGAGAGCACATGTTGTGAGCAGCAGAATGCAAGAAAGAAGGGAGCTCACTGTGAGGATACCACGTGAGGTGAGAGAGTAGGTAGGAGGGAAGGGAGAGGAAGCAGTGTGAACAGGGGAGTGCAAGAAGCAAGGGAGGGGCACAGTGTAAGAAGCCAGGTTGAGTCAAGGGAAGGAATAGGAGAGATGGGAGAATGAACTATGGAAGCAACAGAGTACAGGTAGCAAAGGAAGGGCACACTGTGAGGTGATGTGAGTGAGGAAGGGAGTAGGAATGGCATGAAAGTGAGCAGTATGGACAATGGAGTTCAGAAAACAAGGAAGGTAAGGGACAGTGAGGCAAGGGAGAGAAGGAGAAGGAGGGGAGAGGGGGTGAGAGATGCAGTGGCAGGCCATAAGAAATATGAGGATTAGAGATGAGGAGAAAGGTAATGGAAAGAGGGACGAGGGAAGGCCATACAGAAGCTAAGTGCAAAGAACAAAAGTGGGGGGGGGCATGGCAGAACCATGAAGTGAGTCCAGGGAGGGGAAAGAATGGGGTTGAGGCAAGTTAGGAGCAGAGCAAAAGAAGCAAGGTGGCAGCAGCAGGTTTTGTCCAGGTGAAGGGGAACAGTGCAACACATTGCTCCAATCTTTGCTTCTTAAGGCAGCAACTTCATGATTCTGCTCTGAGGAAAGAAGGATCTGGGAAAAGGTAAAAAGAGGGGATACACAGAAGATTGCTGAGAGAGATGCTTGTTATGAATATTCAGAGTTTTGTAAGATGGATTCAAACAATGATAAAGAAAAAATAAAGATTTTTTTTTGAATGGACTAACTGAATATTTATTTTTCTTGGGAGCATAGAATGGGCATTGAAACTTTTTACTCACCCCTATGCCCTATTAAGTTAAATATGCATGAAATATACATGGAAGAGGAATATCATTTACCTCAACAATCTAATATTGTTGTTGCTCTTTTTCCTCCTTATGGTGACCCTAAGGCAAACCTATCATAGTATTTTCTAGGGCTGAGAGTGTATAATGCACCCAAGGTCACCCAGTGGGTTTCCATGGCTAAATGGGAAATTGGACCCTGGTTTCCAGGGCTGTAGTTCAACACTCAAACCGCTACACCATGGTTGTAGAAAGAGTTTATGATGAGAATTGTGTTAAGGAGTGAAATATCTACCACTTTGGATTGGCTTGTGTTCTGAAATGTTTGGGTGGAGTTACTGCACCAAGAAATGTCTTTCAGCATTTTCAAGGGGGCATCTGCATTTGTCTAGTGCACCAAAACAATATCCTTATCTATACAACAGTTTCTGTCCTTAAAGACTAACAAGTGTGATTTGGGATATGTCATTGCAGTCTGCAGTCCAGATAACATGAAGAGTTGCCTCAGTTGGCAGACATTTATATACATGTTTGGGTTGAGAGAATTTAATTTCTGAGCTGAGAGGGAATGGAAATGCAAAATATATAGACACTCATCTTTAGCTTAACTGACATTAACAAACAACAGTTGGGAGGGTGAACAGATTTCCTAGCATAGGCAAGCTGTTTTGCTTGTAGATTTTGATGAAAAGTCAAAGAAAGAAAGCGGAGGGATATTGTTTTCTAGTTAGAATATTTATTCTGTATCTCTAAAGGAAATCAGACCACGCTTTTCGCCTTTAATTGCTGCCATTTGTCCTTGCTATACTCTTTATCTTGTCATGTGAATCAGATAGCAGTCACTCATAGGGATCTCCTGTGGTGTTTCCATGGATCTGTAGGTTTTTGGCATCAGTGAAAACTGATGGCTAGAATTAGTGGTCTGATGAGAATTCCACTAGAAGTGTCTATGCATGACAATATGTTAACATCCTTGATGTTGTTTCATCCATACTTCACTAGGAATGTGCATGTTAACTTTCCATGCTTTCCCTCTCCTCATTAATGCCCACAGTAAGCTGTAAGCTATACATACTGAGAGGTGGTGGTGATCCAAATTAACAGGGTAAATTCTAAGATGGAGAATTGAACGTAGGTCTCCTTGTTCCATGTCTACCATTTTAAATCTTATTCCATGCTGTCCTCTCAAATCAGCTGCAACTGCAAAAAATACTATGGAGATTGAAACATATTGGGGAAAAAGTGCAACTATTAATGTGCCTTCGTTCACATTAGAATAATTTCTACCATTAGAATAACTTTCATGATAAGCAAATTAGATATCCAAATTTGAGGAAGTGGAATATGGCAACTCTTGGATAAGACCTACTGATCTGTCACTTCTTTCATGTCAGAACCCAGAAGTCTAGACAGATAGAAATCCTCATCTACCAAGAAGGAAACAGATTGTCCTGCTGCTTTCTCAAGCAAATCAAAGAAATCTCCTGTTCCAGTGTTTCTTGCTTTAGTTCCACCAAATATTTTTGGGGTTGTCATGACAAGAACTGCAAGAATGCAGCATTCATGTGAGTTTTTTTTTTTTTTTTAAAGAGTACTGTTTGGGATGACAAGCCCAGAATCCCTGGCCAGATGGCAATACTGACTGGAGGATTTGGGCAGTTGTAGTCTAAGAAGTGACTTTGCTCAGGCTCTGAAATGTTATGGCAGATTTTGGCTACATTAGTGGGAGTCCTCTGGTACAATCTCATGGAAGCAGATAATCTTAAACTGGCATAAATGCAGAATCATTTTAGACAAGTTATAGCTATGTGGGTTTCTTCTCCATACTCAACCTCTTTCAGAGCCTAACATAATATGTCAACAGGATAGTGGTAGTCAAGAGCCCTCTGAATGTTGCTACTGCTTCTTGCAAATGCTTCCTTCTGTTAAAAGCACAACACTTCAATGACCTTATTGAACACCTGAAGGGTTTAAGTGATATTGAAAAGGCAGTTCTGTCTTTCACAGCAGAGGAAGAAATGCACAAGCACCTTTTAGCTTTCTTTGATTTTTTTTAAACACTGTCAATACGTCTGCTTTAAGCCTGGAACTCTGTAGCTGCGTGCACTCTTTCTGGAGTCAATATACTAGTATTTCTCTTGTGCTAATATTACTTTTATGGTCCTTGCTTCTCTATTTCTTATCTACTTTGGGTCATATTAAGGGGCTTCAAGTAGAGGACCAACACTATCATTGATCTATCAGCTGCCATAGTCTCTCTTCTTGTATTTATTTATAGTAGAGTGCGCAGAATAATATGTTAATCTTTATACACTATCAAACAAAATTAATTAACAACAAATTAACAACAAAAATTTAAGCATGCACACACACACACACATATATATGTGTCTTTATATATATCATTATGGGGCTCAGATTGTTCAGAGCAATTTACATACATTAATCCTATGTTCTTTAATAACACCCCTCTCAGTTAACTCATCATTATCCAACAATACAAACCTAATATTTGTCCTAGCAGGGAGACCATTCTTAACGTTGTTTCTCATCTACCCAGACTGATAAAGTTGGCAAATTTTCTGACATTTCTTCAAATTGGCATGCCATTACATATCTGTCCTTAAACTCTACCACGTCAGCTTTTTTCCCAGCTAAATGAACACTGGAATTTCAATTGAACTTTTCAGCAGGAATGGCATGCCTAATTCCCGTGATTGGCATCTCAGCTGGTACAAATGTAATCACCTTTCGTTTGACCATCACACAGTTACCATTAAGGTATTTGTCATTTTTAGCATTCAGTACTTAGAACCCATTTTTTAAGAATTATTTTTGAAGTCTTTAACTTATCAGAGAGTTCTAGAACTATCAATGATAATGCCAATAATTTTTAGATGTTTTGCTGGAATTTAAGGGCAAAGTGAAGATGCATCTGATGAAGCAGAAGTAAGTCTATGAAGCAGAAGTAAGTCTAGGAAAGCTTATGCTACCAATTTCTTTCTCTTGGTTAGTCTCAAAGGCACTACAAGATCTAGGGCCCTTTCCATACCTTACCTTGTTCTGGCGCTGGGGTGTGGGGATCACGCGAGCAGCCTCTGCCAAAAGGCTCTCCCTTCCCTGCTGCTTCAGCTCTGCACGAACTGCCTGCTCGTGCAAGAGCCCCGTCTCTTCCTTCTGCAGTGCAGCCTGAGACCTTCCCAGGCTGCACTGGGGCAGGAAGCATGACCAGTTCAGTTCCAGAGGCTCCGCACGCCAAGAAAGTGTGCACGGGGCCCAGGAGCAATGCGCAATCACACACCATTTTTGGCTTCAAGCTGAAAATGAAAAGGTGCGCAATCAGCCCATGCCAGCCCCTGGAGCATCACACGATTGTGAGTGCATTGTGCAGATTGCTCCTTGCAATCGTGTGATGCTCCAGGCCCTCTTTTGCATGGCAAATGCTGTGCGAAAAGGGCCTAGGTCTTTGAATTCTACCATCTTGGAATTTAAGAGATTATGCCTTTCTTCTGTATTTGGTTATGCTTTTTTAAAAAATCAATTTTGTTTCAGTTCTGGGAATTTTACCTGCTTGTCATTACCTTTAATCTAACAGATCAATGTATAATGTACCTGAGTTATTCAATGTATGTTCATTGTACTTATTTCGGCTGGTTTGCCATATTTACATTGGGAATAATGAAAAGAAAGGAACCACGGCTTCTATTTTCTTTGTCTATGTCATATCTGTCTGTCTGTCCTTCCTTCCTTCCTTCTTTCCTTCCTTCTTCTTTCTTGTAATGCTAGATGAAATCCTGTAGAGGAGTTATGCATTCATGACTGCTTCATATTCATGATCTGTATGCATCCCTCCATTTAGTGGACACACAAGAAACATGAAAGTCCCCTATCAGCACTTTCTGGTCAGCAACAGCTGACATTCAAGTTCTGACAGAAAGTAGGGATGCAGCATGCCTCCACTGTAAGAAAAATGGAATTTCTACAGTGGGTTGTTCTCTAATGAAATGCAATGAATCCAAAATTCAGGTGATAGATAGAGGTTGCAGATCATTCATTCATTTGCAGATGATACCAAATTGGGAGCGGTTGCTAATACGCCTGAGGACAGGATCAAAATTCAAAATGATCTGGATAGATTGGAGAGCTGGGCCAAGGCGAACAAAATGAAATTCAACAGAGAGAAGTGTAAGGTCCTACACTTAGGTAGAAAAAATGGAATACAGAAATATAGGATGGGGGACACGTGGCTGGATAACAGTACTTGTGAAAGGGATCTAGGAGTCTTCATAGATCACAAGCTGAACATGAGTCAGCAGTGTGATGCGGCAGCCAAGAAAGCCAATGCAATTCTTGGCTGCATCAATAGGAGTATAGTATCTAGATCGAGGGAGGTACTGGTACCACTCTACTCTGCTTTGGTTAGACCCCATCTTGAATACTGTGTCCAGTTCTGGGCACCCCAATTCAAGAAGGATATTGACAAGCTGGAGCAAGTCCAGAGGAGGGCGACCAAGATGGTGAGGGGCCTGGAAGCCATGCCCTATGAGGATAGACTTAGAGAGATGGGTATGTTTAGTCTACAGAAGAGGAGGTTAAGAGGGGACATGATAGCCATGTTTAAATATTTGAAGGGAATCCACGTAGAGGAGGGAGAGGGCTTGTTTTCTGCTGCTCCAGAGACCAGGACAAGGAGCAATGGATTCAAGCTGCAGGAAAGGAGATTCCACCTGAATCTCAGGAAGAACTTCCTGACAGTCAGGGCTGTCCGGCAATAGAATCTGCTGCCTCGGAGTGTGGTGGATTCTCCTTCCTTGGAGGTTTTTAAGCAGAGGCTTGATGGCCATCTGTCGGGAGTGCTTTGAGGGTGTTCCTGCATGGCAGGGGGTTGGACTGGATGGCCTGTGTGGTCTCTTCCAACTCTACATTTCTATGATTCTATGATTCTATGTTCCTGACAGCTCCACCATCATCTCACTCAAATAAGAATGCTCCATGGCAGTTGCTTCAGAACAGCACCCCAGTTCTCCTGCCTTGGTGCCAGAGCAGAATAGTCTCCAGTAGAAGCAACTATCCACCTTCTGTCACTCTGAGTTTAGAAAGGGAAGAGCCTTTTCAAGAAACCAGCCAGGTGGGTCCTTCTTCAAGGCATTGTTTGTGAGGAACTTCAAGATTCTTAAAGAGGGGGCCAGCAGCCATGTTGATGATCAGGGGGCAGAGAAGGGGGAGCTGTTATCTGGCCAGAATTAAAACTGTAATCCCACAAGCCCCACTGTAATGTGAGTAGCTTTGGAGTAAAAATGTGCAGGATTCTACTGTAAGTTTCCTAATTTTAATTGGAGAGCTAGACACATGGTCATTTTATCTTCCTGAATTCAGTAGAACATTATGTTGCTTAAAGTTGGCTGGGTAGCTGATTTTGGTGTGTTATCTTTTCCCCCTCATTCTTCTTCTAAAGGGTGCTAGATTAAACTGAAAGATTAATTTTTTTCTCCTTTGATCAGTTGCCTGTTTCAAATGTTAGAAAGTCATGGATAATTAATATGAGATGGCTGAAGCAGGACTGTGAAACTATCCCCAATCTCTATTCATTTGTCCAGACATCTCGATAGAGCAAAGATGTGTACAGCATGTATGTGTGATCTGATAACCTTGCAAGAAGAAAGCCTTATCATCCACAAACTGTACATGTGTAAGTTCTGTTTAGAGCTTCTGATATAAAGGCTGGGAGTAGAGGTAGTAAGCATCATCTCTTTTCTGTCTGTTTTCAAACAAATGGGAAGGGTCAAAGTCTGAGTTTTCCTTAGACTTTATCCCTCCTTCTTGTCTCCAATTGTTTATGGTTTTGTTCTGGCACAGCTTAGTATCTGGTTCTGGTATCTGGTTGGACACAGTTCACCCTATTTCAAGCTCTCTCTATCTTCACTGTCTTACTCCCAAAAGCTTACCAATTTTTCTGTTCCTCTGGCTTCAGACTTTTACAGCTCTGACACTTGAAATTTCCTTTCAATTCAATATGTTTTGTTTCTTCTCCTTTATTTCCTTACTGCTTCATATTTTCTTTTATCCTTTGATAGTTCCTAATTTAATATATCTTGTCATGGTTGCCATAAACTGCAAGTGTGAGGGACCCTGGAGTGCAACCACATATGGAAACAAGAATTTTTGTAGTTTGCTGAAAACAATGTAAAAATATTACAAGATCTGATTACAAGATCTGAAGCTGAGAAATATAGTTTAAAGACTTATTTGAAACTGGTGGGGGTGGTAGTGGTGGTGATGACTGATAGATGATGATGATGATGATGATGATGATGATGGCTGCATGTCAACAGTTAGCACACACATGATTGTTAAAAGCCACATGCTACCTTTGGGTGTAATTAAACAGTCCCGATCAGAACTGAGTCTCACTGATGATGTGATTATAATACCAATGGCTTCTGTCACCAGAATATTAACAATTATACATCAATATTTAATTGAGGCTGTTCTGGAGATCTGAGGACAAGCTACAGCTGGAACATCTTTCATGCCCAGCGGCTTCCTCTCCTCCACCCTTGTGTTCTTCAAATGCTAGTCAACTTAACTGAGTCTGCAGCTCCTTTGGTAATGAAGAACCAAGTGAGAAAGCAACCTCCCAATACCCCAGGGTAAGCATATGTTAACTTTAATAAAAATGCATTTATTTAAAAAGAAAGAAACATCAGAGGCTTAACATAAAAATAAAGATGCAAATTAATTATTTTGACACTCACTAGCAATTTTCTCTGACATTACTTGGTATTAGGGATAGGGTTAGCAGCTATTCTTTTGCAAGCAGTCGTGTAGGGACATGGGGGTGAGGGGAGTGATTCATCCTGGGTGGCAATGTTTTGGGGAGTCTTGGCCCATAGCCACACCCCCATGTGCCCTGGCCAAGCCCTTGCACACAGTGGCCATGCTTCTCACATCATGGCCCCGGTCCCTCCTGCCCCCCCACACACACTCCAAGCTCTGCCACTGACCGCAAGAGTGGAGGACAGCTTTCATTCCTTCAGGAGATTGTGTCAGAGGAGGCTCACTGTAATCCTGTTTCCTGTTCCAGTTTGTGGTAAATCCTGGACTATGATCCAAGGCTTGGTCCACCACATCACCAGAGGCAGCCAGTGATTCATTTCTATGGGGGAAGCAAATCCACTCTTGATTTTACAGGTGAATCTCCTGCAGATGCTTTGAGTTTAAGGGAGTTTGCTCAGTATCAAAGGTCTAGGGGTTGGGACAAGCACGAGAAAAGCTCAGATAAATGGGAGCAGCACTGGGAGGAAAATGGAGATGAGGTCTACCAGCAAGAAGAACGGCAGTGTATTCTCTCAGAAACCAAGCCCTCTGTATGTTAACAACTCTGAATACAGATTGCATTGGGAAATATGGGGAAAAGTTACAGGTACTAGAATAGGCCACTTGCTATGGAGACAAGGCCTAGCAGCAAGGAGGAGGACAGTGTATTCCCTCAGGAATCCAAACTGTGTATGTAAGTAACTCTGAATACAAATTGCATTGGGAAATATGAGGAAAAGTTACAGGTACTGGAGAAGACAGTTTGGCGAGTTCTTAAGAGGAAAATAAAATCCTAGGCAACACTGGGTAAATACACTAGTCCCAACTATTACTTAAGGAAGTAACTTGTATCAATGTATCTCTTCTATTCATTCAATGCCTGAAGAGACTCTTTTCCTTTACTAGTAGGAAGAGTCCCTTCTCTCATTTTGAAAATAATGAGAATCTGTTTCTAGATGGAAACAAAAGAGATACATGCATAGTTTTACAACACATAGAAGCTATATTCATCATGATTATTTTGTGAGGGGTTTCGGAAAGTTAATCTGCCCAAAAAACAACGGGCCTTGGGAGATAAGCAGATTAGATTGTGTAGGAACTGAGATAGAAGGTATGCATAATTGTTAAGACTGCTTGGCAAAAAACAAGAAATAAATTGACTAGTAAAGAGTCCGTAGAAATGTCATGTGTGAGGAACAGAGCTTTCCAAACTTTTATCAAATGCTAGCTTGGATCAAAGCAATTTGACTTCTAAAAGGCATGACTGGACCAGCTATGAGAGTCTTTTTTTGAACCAGTGAGGGAAAGGATTGGTGAAAAGGGCTGCTTTTAAAGAATAAGAAACGATTACCTCCATGAGTGAAATTGGTCAGAGTATTACCAAAACTAATACCAGCTTTTAAAGAATTTTTGAAAAGATTAAATTGTATATTCTCTAAAAAAATGTTATGGTTTGATTTAATAGAAGTTTTAAGTTTGGACGACCTTTAAGAATCTGAGGTGCATGTATCATTTTTCAAAAAAAAAAAAAAATTCTGAATATGTTTTATCAGTTCACTGCCTGACTTATAAACTTAATTGAAATATGCAACATGAATAATTTAGCAGAGACCCGTAGGATAATCTTGAATCTTCTTTAGCCTTCTATTTTGTGTTAAAGACAGGCCTAACTGGAAACCAGGATGACGTATATTGATGACCACATCATAGAGAACTTACTTCTCTCTCTTTTTTTATCAATTGTCATATCATATTGTGGAATGCCTGTATAATAATAAGGTTCCTAGTATAATAATTATTCATGCCTCATGAGAGATTATTCCGTAAACATCTTAGGAGAGTAAACATTGCATTTAAAGTTGCCCAAGTACAGAATTCTAATTAAGTTGTAAGGAAAACAACTAAGGGTTTTCTGTGGATCAGGATATTTGAAATGCTAAGCAACAGAGAAGGAGTTCTTTTTTTCTCCTGACTTTTCACATTGTCCTTTCACATACTGTAACACAACTGTGTGGCTGGAATATAACATGACACCAGGCACTAGCAGTATAAAAGGGGTCTTTGAACCTGCTTCTTTTTTATCCTGCTCTGTTCTTAACAGGGTGTCTCTGCTCTAATTCTTTTACCGTTCCAAAGAGAATTTGCTTCAAGGCCCATAATTGCACAAGGGAACTGAAGCCTCATCAAAATGTAAAACATTCCCTCTCCTTAGCCAATTTATATTATCTGGAGTAGTAGTAGTAAACTGATATACCAAGAAGAAATAATTAAAAATGCCTTTTTCAAATGGACCATTTTTTTCCACTGAAAACAGAATAAATTTCAATTTTTACCTGTTATGAAAAAAACAACAAGAACTTGGTAGCATAAATGGCAATGCAGTGAATCCATCCTTAATCATAATTCACTGTAGATACACTGAAATCAATGGAGTAAGTCATCTCAGACTAAAGTCCGACTGATTTCAACAGGGCTGCGACACATTGGCTACTTTGTCAGGTATGGGCCTATCTTTTCACCCCCAGCACCTGCTGACAGCCACACTAGACGAGAAAGAAACAAAACAATGCTTCAAACATGCAAATTATCTATCTATCTATCTATCTATCTATCTATCTATCTATCTATCTATCTATCTATCTATCTATCTAGATCCAAAGTGCCTAGGCAGTGGTTTACAGTTCTGAGTTCTGGCTTTTCAAGGAGGTTGGGATTGTTTCCCTCCCTGCCAGCATATTTAAACACAAAACCTTTTCTATTGGATAAATAAATAATATTCACATTTTGGAGAGGGCATTTGACATCTCTAAGAAGTGTGGAACACAAAAAAATCCTTGGGGACCAGGTGTGGCCATGCCTCTTCTAATGTAAATATGGTTAACTGTGATAGCAGTGGCAATATCCCTTTTGTAAAAGAATACATTGAAAACTACTGCTTTAACAGTTAAAAGTAGCTCCCAGCTCTCAGGGTCTGGCCCTGATTCTCCAGTTTTTGTGTGTCATCTCCAGACAGGGGTTGAGGGTGCAAATTTTCCAGTTTTAGCCCCAGACAAGAGGAACAGAGCTGTGTACAAATCTCCAGCAAGTAGAGCAGCTATAGTTTGCAAGACTTAACTGCAAGCTGATACAATTCGCAAAGACTCTTCATGGGTTTTAGTTTGCTTCCTCTTTCTCTCTCAGTAGTAGTGGTACAAGGGCTCACCCTCCAGCTTGCTCTGCATCCACCTTCTAGGCTGTATTAAATGTTTCTGATCCCATCAACCTAAATCAATCATTTTAGCTTGATCTAGGAACAGTCCTTTTAGCTGTCTTACCCCACTTTCACACGGCATCTGCCATGTGAAAGAGGGCCGTGAGCCTTGCATGATTGCAAGGAGTGATCTGCATGACAAGGCTCCAGGGGCCGGCAGACAACAATTGCGCATCTTTGCATTTTTGGTTTTCAGCTGAAAGTGCTGCACGATCGTGCATTGCTCCCAGGCCCCACGCACACTTACCTGGCGTGTGGAACCTCAAGAGCCGGGTTGGTGGCACTTCCTGTCTCGGTGCAGCTTGGGAAGGTCCCAGGCTGCACAGCAAAGGGAAGAGGCAGGGCTCTCATGTGAGCAGGAAGCTCTTGTGGAGCTGAAGAAGCAGGGAAGCGAGAGCCTCTCACAAGAGGCTGCTCATGTGATCACAGCACCCCAGCTCCGAAAAAAAGTAGGATGTGGTTTCCAAACAATAAAATATATACATATCTCTGTATATTTGAATAACAAGCTGTGAAGAACTCTGGCTGGTTCTTAATGCATATTGCTTAGTGACATCCCCAAGGCTGTCTCTAAGTCTCAGGTTTTGGCCCTGAAACTTCACAGCCTAGGATGATCCTGAAATAGCAACCCTGGTTAAAGCTAATCATGTGTCCAACTTCATAGCTAACTAAAAGCTGTTACTAATTGAAAATCTAAGCATATGCTTCTAATGTCCTCTACCTAGCTGGAAGAGGAGAGCAAACAAGAAACATGATCATGTATGCAACACTAACCACTGGTTTAGCATGGCATCCAGATTAAGTTGCCAGTGTGGGATAGTGGTTTGAAGGTCAGACCACAAAGCCTGGAGACCAGGATTCAATTCCTTGCACAGCTATGGAAAGCCATTGGATGTCCCTGGGCACATCATGCACTCTGGGACCCCTGCAAAACCATGACAGGTTTGCTTAGGGTCACCATAAGTTGGAAATGAATTGAAGGCACACAACAGCAAAAAAAATAAATCTTTTTTTGGTAGTGCCAGCTTGGCACTGTGGTCTGAGTGTAGAAGAAAACTCAGAGAGACCAGGTTTCGAATTGCACTTAGCTATGGAAACCCTCTGGGTGGTCATGGACAAGCCATCCTCTCTCAAGAGAAAGGCAATGGCAAACCTATTCTGAACAAGTCTTGCCAAGAAAACCCTAGTTTAGGCCCATAAGTTGGAGTCAACATGAAGTCACATAACAACTTTTTTTTTCCAGCTGGAAAATGAAGGTCTGCTCCAGGAAGAGTGGGAAAAGCGAAGTCATCAATAATAACTGCATTAATAGGGGGAAATGTCACTTAATAGATACATCAGCCACTACTGAAATAGATACCTGTGCCAAAATTTTCCTCAGTAATTAAACAGTGTTTTACAGAGAAATAGCTATCCCTGTTACCGGCTATAAAATATGGTGAGCGTCTCACATGGTAACCTTTGCTGCTTTCCACTTAGAAATGCCAGCATTTTTCTTCTTTCAAATTTGCTAACATTGCTATCTTTTGGCAAATTGCTTTTCAGAGAAGCATGGATTTGAGGGAAACAGGAAATTTAATTCTTCCTTTGTTTCTCCAGGAGACTGGCTATGCAAAAGGACTTACTCAAGGGAAGTGCTTATAGGACTGCAGCCTTAGATAAACAAACGAGCTAACAGTTTCAAAAATGGGTTTCTTCAGAGAGCAATTCACAATGCTGTTCTTTTGAAGACAGCTGCTGTAATATCCTTACTTACCTACTGTCCTAATTATAATGGTCACTCACTGGAAAACATTTTAAAAGTGGGTACAATGAACTCCATGGGACTCATAATAGAGCAGCTGGATGGGAATCTAATCTGATCGGTTAGCTCCGGTTTCTCACACATTCATTTTTTAAAAGATTGCTAGTTCTTTCTACCCAATTTATGAGGAAGTTTGCATGCTAAAGAGTTCATATTCAAAAATAAACCAAAGAAAGCTCTCATTTCTCCACTGATGAGTACAGTGATAACCAGAACAGAGAAGAACATGTTTTACCTGCCTTCAAGGTAGCTGTATGAAGGATGAGGAGTCTGACAGGAGGTTGTACATGATTGTTAGCACATGGATGAATACACAGGTCTTCAAAGAAAAGCTTGTAAGAGCTAAGTCCTCAAGGCCATTTGCTTCAATGGATCAGCTTGTCAGTTTTTATGGGTGCTTAAAACATCAAGTACGAAAGGGTGGATCATAAATGCCACATATGTCTTTTAAATGTTAAATATGACAGAAAGAAGAAAAAAAACAAGAATCAGAAAACACAATAGTTGGTAAAATCAGCGTGTACTGGTAGGTCCAGTTAATATTTTCTGAGTGTAAACAGATGTATGGATATACATGGTATAAATGTTTTTCTGGATATAAATGTTTGATATTGTTCAAGTTTGTATTCCATTTCTGATTAAATTCATTTAACATTGTTACCACACCTTATACCCCCACTGTGCAGGATGTGATATTTTCACAATTAAACATATATAAATATGGCTGGAAAACACGTTTGAAAGTGTGCTGACCAGAAAGCATGTTGCCAGGTCAGGTGACACATTCAGAGAGGAATAGGTGGGAAAACCCAATGCTAACGGGTTTGTGATCATCTTTTCAAGAGCTCAGGCTATGTGCGCACCTGAATACAATGGAAGGTGAAACTACCCAGGTGAAGCAATCAGAGACCATCTTGTGTTGTCACCCTACAGAAATCTTTTCCTAGACTCCTGTCTGACCAGACACTAAGAGATTATTATGACTCCTGTCAATGTTTTGTCACCTAGAGTTAAGACAATCGGCCCATTCTGGACTCCATTGTCAATCCCATGAGAAAGCAGTTGCTGTTTTGTCCACACACACACACCTTCAGGGTAGGAAGTAGGGTATATAAACCCTCGCTTTGGCCCCAGAAAATTGTAGTTCTTGGGTTTAATACATGTGCCCAGGCTTCTGTTCGTTCTTCCTACCCTCAAATGCTGTCTGGGCCACTTTGCTTCAGCCTTCTTTGTCTGGACTCATAACTATCACCTTTTTCACCCAGTCTCTCTCTCTCTCCAACCTTTCTTGGCTCACCCTCTGATAGTGTTGTATGGTTCTTGAGAGTGTGTTTTGACAATCCAAATAAAAATACTGTTTAACTTTGAACTGGAGTCCTCTCTACAGTTAATACTGGTATACACAGGGGAAAAGATCTTGCTGTTACCCTCTTCTCACAGGCCTTTGAGCTATAATTCCCCAAATTCTAAGGAGAAGCTGCCATTGCAGATGGACCTCAAAGTCCCCCACCCCTTAGGGTAACATTGTCCTTTGTGTAGCTAAAATGGTAACAGTCATCCAAAAGGAAAAAGTATTAACAGATTCAAGCTTACCTCCTGGCCCCTGCTAACAATTTCCGCCCTCTGAGTTGTGTTGGAAAGCAAATTTTGTAGCGCTTTCATTAATGTAATAAAAAAGATAAGCTGTAAAAAATCCATCTGAGTGAGGCATGTGTGAGAGAAAAGAAATAGCTTCTTAACTGATGCCTGAAAATCACTGCTGTTTAAAAATGTACTTAGGTACCTCCAGCATGGCATGTTGCCATAGCCTGTTTAAGACCTACTTCCTGGGAGAATTTGACTGAGAATATTAAATCCCTCCAGGTCATTAGCATTTTAAGTAATTAGACTGAATGAGCATTCCCAAATGCTTATTTAGTGTTGCATTAATAACAGTGCATTGTGTTAAGTGCATTTATGAATGATAAACCTATTAGTAGGTCCAGTTCCCATCACGTATGTCAGTTTTATAAAACTCAAGCCAGCAATTTTATTTATAATTCTTTGTGACTGATTAGCAGGACTTGCTCTCATGGGCTGAAATGGCCATGAGACTGCCGGGGGCACACACAGACGTCGGCATGGCTCAGGATTTAGCATTCAATCATAACTTGCCTAAAGCAAAAATTTGATGGATGTAGAGTTCTCTGTGCGTACCTGTTGGCACTTACAGGACTGACTCAGCCAATGACCATGCCATAGCTAAATGTCAGCACAGGCTGGCTAAAAATTATAGCTACTGAACTATGGGGTGTCACAAATTGGTCCAGATTGCATGAACACAAATGCATCAGATGTGCAGTTACAGCTTTGTTTTTTTGTTTTCATTTTCGTTTTGTTTTATTTTGAAATTTCAACAAGTAGGCATTTGAGAAACAATGTAGGCTGTGACGTCTGAGGTGATTCAATATTAGGGGCATTTTGAATTTCTTTCTTCCTTTCTAGTGGAAAAAAACCACAATAAACCCGCTTCATCCGTTGTAATTTAATTACAGTTTTCCCATTTTTTTCTTCTCAACATTTAAAAAGAACTGCCAAGAGGAAAAGATGGACTAGCTCTACAATCTCATTTGAATGATTATGCTAAAATAAATCAATTTGGGCACACCTTAGAATTTTGGTATGGAATGCCCGCATTTCCTTTGCTCCTGTTCTGTGCCAATATTTTCTTTCAGTCAGCCAAAAGGGCATAAAAATCCTTGAAAAAGATAGGAGGAGGAAGGAGGGTGGATTTATTTTGTAAGCTGATCCATTCAAGGCAGAATCCAAGACTAGCTGAGTGTAAGAAAAACTGGCCATTTTTGCTCTACACTGTTCCACTTCCAACATCCTGTGCAATTTTGGAGTTTATAGTTTGCTGAGGCCAACGAACTCTCTGGCTGAGAATTCTAAAGGCTCCCCCCTAAACTACAAGCCCCAAGACTCCATAGGATGTTGAAAGTGGAATAATAGCACTATAACAGTCTAGTGTGGAAATAGCCATAAAGTTGTTGTTGTTGCTGTTGTTGTTGTTGCTGCTGTTATCTGTATTTATATCTCACTCTTTTCTTAGTTAGTACTCAAAGCCGCTTGTAGTAATTAAAAAAAATAGTTGAAAATCATGGAATACAAAAGTTAAGACACAAATTAAGTGATCAAATAAGAATTAAAACTAAGTTAAAATACATAATCAAAGCACAAACATTATAATTAAAACACAAGTTTATTGATTCGAAAGTTGGATTCAGACCATAGATCACAAAGTAAAAAAGAAGATTACATACATGCTTCACATCTGTATTTGCATGTGATTTATTTGCAAGAGGATGTTCCTCCATGGATCCGATCTTGGACAGCTGTTCCCAAAAGAGAACCAAAAGGCAAGTTATTATGCTAGGGATTTTGGGATTCTCTCCCAAAATCTAAAAGCTGTCAAAAAATGGAAGGTGGGAGACAGATATCTTCTTTTTTGAGAAGCAAAGTAAGAATTTCTGCTTTGGGAGAAGCAACTTATCATTATCTGAGGAATGAGATAAAAGAATCAAAAGGCCTGGAAAATGCAAGATGTATATATCTCAGGATCTGTCTGCCTGGTACGATTTATGCCTGATATAAAACTGGACTTCTGAAACAAAAACAAATCCATTGTATTGGCTTGGAAGTATATAATATTAAAAATATTATCCCAAATGATCAAAATACTTATTTCTTGAGTGTCTGGAAAGACTGACAAGACAAATTTTAGGCAGCAGGAAGCATTATAGTGTAGGACTTAATTCTGCATGAAAAATGAACAGGGAATATTTGCACAGAAAATGGTACTTCCTGCACAAATTTCCTGTGTAGGAAACAAAATCTGCTTTCTTCATGGAAAGTGCTGCTTTCTGTGCAGAAAACTGTTAATTTATAGCTACCTTGTTCCCTGTGTAGAAAGTGATGTTTTCTGCACAAGAAATGCCATTTTCTTTGCAAAAATTGCATTTTGGGGGCGGCAGAGTAAGTTTTAATTGGGAAATAGATGTCAGAAAGTACAGAGTGTTTAATGACTTTCTAACAGCAAGAAGAAAAATGGTAAAAAGAATTGTTCTCTAGTATAAGACTCAGTGCATATAGGATCTGCGTAAGTTCAAACAAAACTCATCACTGAGTGTGTAGTATAATCACCCTGATATTGGGTGGGGAGGAGGATAAGTATTGTGGTCTTGTCTACATGCTGTAGTGACATTTTTAGGAGTAATAATCCACAGATTATCAAATTAGACATATCAGGTTGCATGCCAGTGCCCTCCTCCCAGCTTTCTGAGAATAGAAAAGGCAATAAAATAATAAAAGCAAGGTAATATTTGCTTCCTCATTCTAAGAACACAACCCTCTCCTCCTTGAAAAGTTTAAACTCTCTCTATACTGTGAAAAGATAATAGGGCCTTTAGTTTTAGGCAAAGAGTTCCTTAGGCAAATGCAACAGAGGTGAACTTTGGTGTGAGATAAGCCTTCCTTGTGATGCTATTATCCATTCATTGTTATCCTGTATTTTCCATGTGGTGGTTCTTCTATCTTTGGCCAGACTACAAAAAGTCCAAACATTTTTATGCATGCTGAAGAGCATTGCATCTACTGTAGATGTCTTTACTGCAGCTCTATCATCTTCTTAGAGTTGGATTTTGACACAGAGTGATCTATCAGAAAAATGAATGTATCTCAACTCAGTACTCATTCATTGTGCTGGATGCCATTTTCTGACTCCATTTCTGCTTTCTTAATTTCTCAATGATTGCTACAGCCTTCTGAGTGACCACTTAGATAAAAAAACAAGGTTCAGTACCATTCTTCATCTCTGTCCTTGGATTTATGAGTTCAATCTCAGCATGGAGAGGGACAGAAGACTTCCTGTCTCTCCCTACTACAAACATCAACTAATCTTTCCTGTAGTATTTCTTCCTTTTCACGGTTATGTCACCATGCTGTCAATTTTCCTCAGCCTTGTAAGTCCTCTACCTGTTCTGCACTTACATGATTCTGTTCTGCTTGTAAAGTAGAAAAAACCCTCCTGCTTTTTATATTATCTTGCTTTCCAACTCCATCCACCAGTTCAATGGGGCAACACAGTATGGCTGGGTAAACCTTTTCATCAAGACTTCTGCCCTGCTATCTAACTGTTTTTGATCCACAGATAAACAATGCAGCCAGGTAAGCACTTCATTTTTGTCAGAGAAAGCCACTCTTACAGTATTGAGGTCTGGGAGTGAGCATGGGCCGTGTTTCTCAGGGCTATTTTAGTCAAGGTTTGTGGACAAAAATATATATTTTGCAGATTCACATGAATGTGGAACCTCATTTTGTCCATATATTTTGGGAAACAACTAGAGGTTTCTGCACTTAAAATACCCACATTAGTGTGCCATTTAATTTTTTATAGTAATAAATAATAATTTATGAGGATAATGATAGGGTTTATGATTAAATTAAAGGATCAAGTCAGGTCATTTTTTTTTCTTGTCCTCTAAAATTTAGATTCCTTTCAGTCATCAAATAGATATTCAGCAGATCATCAGGAGGTGGCAGTAGTGCTTGCTGAAACAGCTTAACACAAGCAGGCAGTAGAGAAGCTCTGGAGGAATTCAAATAGGCTGTTTACAGTTTTGCCAATGTAGATAAGAACTGTCTGAATTATAAAGGTGGTGCACTTTAATTGCATACTTTATTGACTATTTGGTATGCTTAGTAAATAATTTATCATTTCAGTTCAAGAGCATTAGAAGGTGCAACAGATATTTGTTGAAAATACATTAGGCATCAAGACCTGGCAAGATTTTATAGGACAACTGTCTAATGTTATCTTTGACTACATTTCTCATCCATGGTTCTTCGAAGTTCACACTGACATCCCTGTCAGACCTCATGCTTTTGCAAGATGTCACCTGCATGCATTCTTTTGTTGCCCATAAAGCCAAGAGGAAAAGTCACTGTGGGAAGCTTCATAATACTGTCATTGTAATATTATTTACTGAATACTTATGTGAAATTGTTTTGAGATCTTTGGTACAGCTCTGTAGGTATTGTTTTTTCATCATCAAGGAATGTTTATATAGTACAGTAGTATTCCATTAAGAAATATTTTATTAACTTGTTGATGCTTTGAAATAAAAGTCTATCCCCACTAGATATGGAATGGAAATATGTCAGTTTTGACTAGAGTCAAATGTGGAGTTCTTAGTTTCTAGGGAAACTTAGGCAAGAAGCAAAACAGCATATCAAAAGTTCCCATAAATTTTCCCAGCATAACATAAACTGCTCGGTTTTTGAGAAATGCACATGAGTTTGAGAATCTGAGCAGTTCTGCGGTCAGAATACACACTCATGGTCATTTTCACTTATGCGCAGAAAACTGCACAACTTCCCAAGGGAGATGGGAACCTTACTCATTTACTTTTTTTTTTGCTACATACATGGAGTAACTGCAGAAAATGCAAAACTAAATCACACTTTACCTCCATAAAACAATGGAGTGAAACACTGTGCAGTCACATTGTGCAGTCACAGTGTGACTGCAACCTTTGCCAAACCTTTGCACAACCTTTGAAAATTACGGTATGTAATGCAAATATTACACAGGAGGAAATAAAAACTCAGGCTGACTGGAGCTGCAGCCACATGTGGTTTTTGTGTGTAACATCACTGGATTTTGCACAGCATTTTTGTTGAGCACACCATCAGCAATGTTGCATAAAACACAGGCACATAGTTTTGTTGTACAATATTTTTGTTGTGCAACATTGCTGCATTTTATGTAGACAACGTTGCATGGCAGAAGTGTTGTGCAGAATCTAGCAATATTGCACAAAAATTAGACATGTGGTTTTGTTGTATAACATTGATGTTTTCTGTGCACTATTTCAGTGTGCAAAACATTGCTTTTTACTACATAAAAAAGCAGTCTTGCATACAAAGCACTAACATGCTGCCTGAAAGCAGTCCTTTGCATACTGAAAACTGTACAGTTTTCAAAGAAGCCAGAATAGTTCTCAGGAAAAGCCGTGTGGCTTCTGGAAAACTATGTACTTTTCTGGGAAAGCTGCATAGGTTTTGTACAAAAACTGTACATTTTCCTATTACTGAAGGGGGAAAATATCACCTGTGTCTTGGAGATAACAGGATGAAAATCAGTTTCATTGTTCTTGGCATCTGCTGTGATCTGGAGAAATTGAGATTTACCATGACTTATCCACTCATTGAGGTTTTAGGAAATGAGAATGAAATATGATAGTTATGGTATGTTTCATTAAAATGTGTAGCACAGTAGAGCAGACATATAATATAAACCTAAAAAATAAGTGAAGAGACTGGAATATTGTAAATTGCCATTTCTAAAAAATGAAAGAAGTTAACTTCTTTTGAGATTTTAATTAGAACTGTAAAAATATATGTGGATGTGGGGTGATATGGCAGTGGGAAAGTTCTTAGGAAATGTGTAGAGAACTCCTGTCTTTATACAGAATATGCAGAGTAGATTTCCCCAATCTAGTGGCCCTCCAGAAGCACTTCTCTTCCCACTAACTGTAGTGGCCAGAAATTCTGAGAACAGTAGCCAAAAAGAGGTTACCAGGGTAGAGGAAGATAATAATCAATGTGAACAGAGTATGCCTGATCTGAGTTTTGTGCCTTGAAGCTTTGTAACTAGAAAGATGTGTGCAAGATTTTTTTTTAAAATTAAAAAATGAAGAAGCCCTGCCAGTGTGTCAATCATAAAAACATAAGGAAAATGAGGCCATTGTATTATTTCTCCCTGAATGCATAGTTTACTTTCTATTTCAACAACCAAGATGTGGAACAACAAGACATGGGTAATAACATTCTGCTGACAGAAGACATCTGTGACCATAAAGAGGAGGGAATCACAATTTTGGGTGATTCTGCTCCTCTTTGCAATCTCCATGTAACCTGCCATGCTGTTCAGAGAGTTCCCCTACAAAGTTTTTTTGGGGGGGGGGCTGCCTTTCGTCAGTAGAGGAACAACAGTTGGGTAGCACACAGTGTCTGGCTCTTCTAGTTCTTCTGAGAAGATGCTGGAAAAAGCTCAATGTGTTTGTATTGTTTTGAAATAAATATTTGCTTGTGTATCTGATCTGGATTTTTTAGTACTTTTCAGTATCGTGGATTGCAGTATCCTTATGGATTGGGTCTTAGATTTGTAGCCAATTCATTGAAAGGACCAGATGTATGGTTAGAGGTATTCATAGATCTATCATTGTCACTGGAGCATCAAGTGACCCCAATATCTCAAGTGACTTTTCTCACCCCCTGGCATGGCAACTGGACATTCAAAGGCAGGATATAAATCTCAAAAATTAGCAAAAAATAATATAGAACAAACAGCAGTTTATTCCTGATAATTGATGTAGAAGGAGATGCCATTTTAGATTCTTCCTGTTATGCTACCTTTGAGTCATGGCAATGTAACTTTTTTCCATGACAGGCATCAGTTTGGGGGCATGTGGGTAAATTTACAGTGCCATTCTTTCCTCTTTCCCGAGTATTATTCTCACCAAAGTAATGAACATAGTGCCACTATGATAATGTATAGCATGCTCCCATATGGATTGGAATTTATCAATATCTCAGCTGTGGGAATTGTGTAATTCTCTATATGTTGTTGTATTACAACTCCCACCATTAGCCTTCATTAGTTTGAAGGCTAGGACTGGTGGGACTTGCAGTCCAAGATCTGGATGGATACATGATTCCCACCTTCCAGTAGCCAAATGACATAGAACAAATTATTGTATCCATTTATTTTTCCATGTCTGTGTGCATGCATATTTAGTCTATCCTATTCTTTTCTCATACATAACCATTACATTGTAACGTTCACTGTATCTGTTTCTATTGGAAACTTCTGTACTTTGGTGTTTTTGCACTTCTGCTTATTCATTTGTTTCCTTCATCTTGTTTGCCTAACTAAATACTACACTAATATCCACACTGCTTTCAGGCAAGAAACTCATCTTAAAATGTTTGTATATTGCCAAATAAATATTTCTGTGTTTTAGTAAAATAATCTTATTTTAGCTTTTGTGTGATAGTTGGCAAATCCTTTCTTTCTGTGACAACAGTGAAATAGTCTGTCCCTAGGAGAAGGGACAATGGCCAACATACTATTGGCTGCCCTTTTCTTTAAATCTGGCTAGATGTGAACTTCAGGATAGAAGACCATGCTGGTTCTGCATGAATTGCCTTCCAGAACCCACACAGCGAGCCATAGAAATATATTTTCTTAATAGGAGTCACTGTGGTTTGAAGCGCACAGGCCGTTTATTAGTTAAAGACACACCAAGCCTGCCTCATTCCATTTTTGTTCCATGTGCCTTTAGATCAGTCACTCTCTTGACCTGACCTCATTAGTAAGCTTTTTCCTTGACTATTGAAGATGAATCCAGTCAATGTATAGTTTTTAAAAGGAGCTTATAAAGACATAGAAAAAGCATTCCCAGGGCAGCAACTAAAATGTTAAATTAGGCATTGACAGCAGAACATTTCACTCCAGGTAGATTAGAAAACTATGCCACAAATTACGACTCATAAAATTTTCCTAGTACTTATTTGCATTTTATTATGGCACATATGGAATACACATCCAGGCTTGATTTATTTCAAGCTGCAAGGATCTAATGCTCTTTCATGATATTCTTCATGCTGCTGATGAAAAAGGGAATCATTTCAGACAGGCATGGTTTGACTGCAATATTAATGTTGGAACTCAGTCAAGTTTTGTGGAACTTGTTTTCCGACGTTGGCTTGATTGGCAAGTAACCATAGATTTGCCTCCCTCTCATTTTGGTGGATAAACACTATAAGCTCCAGGAGATGAATTATTTTTACACCTCAAGAGGAGAGGTACATAGCACAGTGCTTCCAGTGATTGAATGTCTATGTGAATGAATAATGAATGAGCCACAAACAATATTTTAGAATCGTCCTAGCAATTCTGACAATATCTAAGTTTAGAATGGCATTATGAAGCCTAAATGGCGCCACTTTACTTCACCAGTCTAAAAGCTGATGCTGAAGGGTCATATTTAAAGATTACTGTACAGACTCTGGTTAAGGAAGGATATACAAAAGATCCAAAGCAAACACATTTTATTGTCTAGGATCATTTTGACATGAACAATTTTGCCATTTTGCAAGGGTATTGCCATGCCTGCATGAACTCTTTAAAACTTGTGTTTCTACTTTTTTTTTTCTTTTTCCATACCGGTTACTGATACATTTTCAGGTAGAATTCAAATCCCTTCTCACACCATACAGTCACACGGGAAGGCATGTTTGTTGGCTTCCAATGAGGGCAGGCCACATCAGTTGGTGTCATGGTATTATGCCATGAGTGGGGCAGATGGAGCCAGAGTTTTTAAAGGCTCTTGCTGCCTCCCTTTCTTCCTTTCTAGATCTTCTGTTGACCTACCCTCCCACCTCTGAAACAGTGTAAACTTGCTGGTCATTTCAGGGCTGGGTAGGATTTTCTCCCCCTTTTGCACTGGTTTTTCATCTGTCTTACACTGTCAATTGGACAATTGGCTTAGAATGGTGTTTCCAATTGATTGTTACTCCAGAACATAGGTGCCATGTGGGCCACCCCGTAATGTCTGTACCTCCTTGCAGAAGTGGGCAGGAATTAGCTCAAAGTTTAGGAGGCTTGCAGGAGGAGGGTAACTTAGCAAGATCATTTCTACCTATGTTTACGGGCTCATGCAAGTAAAACAGCAGACAAAAAATAAGATGTGAACTAAAATGTGTATTTATTGTAATAAATTCACTCGCACATGCAACAGTTCAAGCAAGCACACAGTCACACAAAAGCTGAAGGATAAAGAGAGGAAAAATTATGGATAGAGAGACTGAGGGCTTGGGGTTATAATTACCAGTCCAGAAAAGAAGTGAAGAAGCATTGATGTGGCTTACGTTTGTGTGTCTAAGGCAGTACACAGCCAGAAAGCAAATAAGCAGAGTGACCTTCAGCAACTGGTGAATTGCAAAGCTAGTTGCTCAGAACAGGAGACTTTTATACTCTGTTTCCCCTCGTGAAGGGGTGTGAGTTAATTGCTTTCTGGCAGAGTAAACAAAAGGGGTCTGGAATGGACTGATTGTTTCAATGTCTTTGTTGAGTGGAGTTTCTGGGCCAGGCTTCAGTAGGAAATGCACACAGCAGGGGTCCTTGCATCTGCACTTGGGCATCTTATGGTTTTCTGAGGTTGGGCAGTTGATAGGATTAGCTTGGAGCTATTAAGTTGAGCTTTCTTGGCTAATTCTTATGGCCTGACTATGTTGAGGTCACCTCTAACCTACTCCCAGCCAGTGTTCCTTTCTTTCACATGGCTTTTCTAGCCATAAGTATGTATAATTTATATTTTGTGCCAATTAAACATTTCTGCCAATTAAACCATATCAAAGCATGGAGGTGTATGGTTTGGTAACAAGGTAGTCATTTAGCAGGTAGTGGGGGGAGAAAGTAGGAGTTCAGAGAACACCTACGGTGCCCATTTAGAGAAGGAGAGGTCTCTGGACTGAGGGGTGGGAAATGGGGAAGGAGGCTGTCCTTGGGGTGAGCCTGAAGATTTGGCGCTCACTTTAAGTATTGTGACTTGGGGGTTGACCTTCTGGTAGCAGACTGGGGAGGGAGCAACTAAAAGTTTGGGTTCTTCTTGGGGCTCAAATGTTCACCTACGAGAAGCTGGGAGGAGGCCTGAGAGAGACCACCTGCCTCAGCTGCTCCCACACGGTTGCTCCCCGCTTTTGCACATCTCCAGTGATATAAATCGATAGTTTAAACTAAGTGATCCATATTCAATACAGGCCATTTCCACACTACACTCTTATAGTGCTACTATTCCACAATCAACATCCCATGGAATTCTGGGGTTTGTAGTTTACTGAGGCCCAAGAGCTCTCAGGCTGAGAATTCTAAAGGCCTCTCCCTAAACTACAAACCCCAGAATTCCACATGATGTTGAAAGTAAAATAATAGCACTATAGCAGTGTAGGGCAGAAATGGCCCCAGTCTCTGTTGCATGGTATCATTATTTCGTTGTTGATCAGCAAGTCAAAGCACTGTGAATTATCCATAAAGCCCTAAAAATCTTTCTCCCATAAGACCCTGTTCAGGCCCTTCTCAAGCTCTTGCTATCAGCTGGTGCAAGATTGGTTGGGATATTTATTTCGCTTTATTATTTTATTTATATCCCAGATTTCTCTTGGTGTGGTATTCAAGGCACACTATGAACTATATTTAAAAACCTACTGATACAAAAGCTTAAACATAACTAAATCTGAGTTCTTTTTCTTTTTCTTTTTTTAATGCAAGTTAAAAATATCTGAAGGCCTATTGGGGAGGGGGGGTAGCCAGATGTGTGTGACTCAGCATTTACTGTGTCCCCAGACTTGCCGCAAACCACAACTGTGAATTCCTTTCTATGAGAAGTTACTCTGTTGTATCAACTTCCATCAATAATGACAAAAATTGGTTAGAAACCTTTGCAGTTTTGACTGCTACAATGAATTTATTGATTCATTAATTTATTGATAGCCAACCTGAATACTGTGCCATTTTTTGTTAGCAGAAAGACAGGATATAAATAGCATTAAATAAAAGTGAAAGAGTTTCCACCATACACCAACACTCTAGGAGTCTTCATAGATCACAAGCTGAACATGAGTCAGCAGTGTGATGTGGCAGCCAAGAAAGCCAGTGCAATTCTCAGCTGCATCAATAGGAGTATGGTGTCTAGATCGAGAGAGGTACTGGTACCACTCTACTCTGCTTTTGTTAGACCCCATCTTGAATACTGTGTCCAGTTCTGGGCACCCCAATTCAAGAAGGATATTGACAAGCTGGAGCAAGTCCAGAGGAGGGTGACCAAAATGGTGAGAGGCCTGGAAAGAATGCCCTATGAGGATAGACTTAGAGAGCTGGGTATGTTTAGTCTACAGAAGAGAAGGTTGAGAGGGGACATGATAGCCATGTTTAAATATTTGAAGGGATGCCACGTAGAGGAGGGAGAGGGCTTGTTTTCTGCTGCTCCAGAGACCAGGACAAGGAGCAATGGATTCAAGCTACAGGAAAGGAGATTCCACCTGAACCTCAGGAAGAACTTCCTGACAGTCAGGGCTGTCCGGCAGTGGAATCTGCTGCCTCGGAGTGTAGTGGAGTCTCTTTCCTTGGTTTTTAAGCAGAGGCTTGATGGCCATCTGTCGGGAGTGCTTTGTGGGTGTTCCTGCATGGCAGGGGGTTGGACTGGATGGCCCCTGTGGTCTCTTCCAACTCTACATTTCTATGATTCTATACTTGTTTACTGCTATTTTAAGAAGTATACTGTTTTATTCTAGTGCCCTTTTCTTCCCAAAGCTGAGTTCAGATCATTTAACTGGGCAAAGAGTGGCACCTTCTTTATCCATGCTCCAAATGCCAATCTATAGAATACAGGTCATATTAAAACTACAGAACATTCTTGACACAATGAATGTTCCGAGCCTCCAGTTACATTGAGGTTCTTTGTTTGTTTGTCTTTTTCCCTAGTATAGCAGTTTTCACACCATTATGAACTCCTATCAGGAACAGCCTCCAATAATATGAAAAGTCAAAAATGATCACAATCAGAGAAGTGTCTTCCTGGATAAGAGCCAGGAATCAACTGATCCTGTGATCACTGATGCTTCTGGTAATCCCACAATTCTACATGTAGTATGGAGCACTCACTTTGAGGAAGGCACCTTGACTTCAGTTTGACAACCCAATGTGCAAATGACTGGTCATAGTTATGAAATTCAGTTCTTTAAAAACTTGCCCTGTCTGAAGCATCTTAAGAAGCATACCAGGAATTTTCTATCAGAGATTTAAAAATAATAATAATAGCTAGGGTTAACGTTGCAGTTGGATATTAAGTTCTTATTTTAGGAAATAGGCAATGCGGTCCATTTTTCATATTATATGGATCAGAATATGCTTCTGTTCCCCTCTAAGTCTAGTTTTTGTGTGTATGCGTGTGTGAAAGAGGACATACTATTTTCTTTTTAAAGAAATAGAAGTAACTTTCTGGCCACATTTGAGCTTGGAAAAAAACAATTAGATCCCAGTTTTGCCAGAGGTGCACCCTATAGTATGCCTGAGGGATCAAAATAGGTCCTCAGACCCACCAAAGGTATCCATCCCTGCTCTATAGCAATAGCTGAGTCCTAGTGTTGGTGCTGTTCAGTGGTGGGAGCTGCATAGTGCAGCTTCTATCATTTGGGAGAGTCTGCTGCCCCAATTGCCCAAAGTGTCATCCAAGTTCAAGGCATAGGATCCTTTTGGGCCCTTTAATTTTTGCCCATCATATTAACACAAATAAGGAAGGAAAAAATGTTCTACAACCAGAGATTCTGTTGTTAGTGTCTGGCCTTGCTGCATTATGTTGGAGAAATGAGTGAGCTTTGGGCCAAAGTTTACAGATAATACTTTTTTGAAATCATTCATTGGTCTGGTTGTTCAAGAGATAATCACATGAAAGGTAACTCAGAGTTATTTATTTCTAACAAGTTATCATTAGTCCTCCATTGGGATGGGGGAAACAGGACAACACTTTCCAAAGAGTATTGTCTATTAAAATATTGCACCTTGGAAGTTCCGTGAAAAATAGAAAAAACATGCAACCTTTCCTCCCTCATCTCCTATTGCTCAGGTAGAGTGCAAAAATACATGAATTCATAAGTAATAGGCAGATACCCTGTTCTTGTTTGACTGAAAAGTAGTGAATTGCATCCATAGGCCCTTTTTGCACGGCATTTGCCATGCAAAAGGGCACCTGGAGTTTCGCATGATTGTGAGGAGCAATCTGCACGACGCACTCACAATCGCACGATGCCCCAGGGCAGGGCAGGCACCACTTGTGCACTTTTTCATTTTTGACTTTCAGCTGAAAATGGTGCTCGATCGCACATTGGTCCGGGGCCCCGCATGCACTTGCCGTGTGTGTGGAGCCTCTGGAGCTGCAGTGGTTGCCCTTCCTGCCCCAGCACAGCATGGGAAACTCCCAGGCTGCGCTGTGGAATGAAGAGGCGGGGCTCTCACGCTACCAGCTCAGGAGCAGGCGGCTCGTGCAGAGCTGAAGCAGCAGGGATGCGAGAGCTTCTCGCTGGAGGCTGCTCGCACGATCCTCGCACAGTGCTGAATAAAGGTAAGCTGTGGAAAGGGCCATAGTTGTTATTGGCACAAAGTAACTCAGTTACTGCTTATTACTACTAAAAGTAACTAGTTATAGACTTAACTTGTCAGAAAATGACTTACCTCCTAAAACTGCTTTTGGATTGTCAGACACAAAGCTTTCTGTTTCTGTTCCTTTTGCCATGCCTCTGGCAACTGGCAATAGGCCTATGGCAACAAGCCTCTGTACCAGCCCAGAGGGAGGTCCAGAGCACATACGGACTCCTACAGCTTCCTTCTCTAGAGTTTAAGAAAACTCTGTTGTTACTGCTGTTGTTGTGTACCTCCAAGTCATTTCTGACTTATGGTGACTTTAAGATGAACTTATCATAGTGTTTTCTTGGAACAATTTGTTCAGAGAGGTTTTACAGTTGTCTCCCTCTGAGGCTGAAGGAGTCTGACTTGCCCATCATCATCGAGTGAGTTTCCATGTTTGAACAGGGATTTGAACCCTGGCCCCCTAGAGATCTAGTCAAATAGCCAAACTACATCATGCTGGCTGACTAATATTCTCTTTGTTAGCCTTTTTTTTTCCCAAAAAAAATTGGCTTGTATTTTTATAGAGGCATACAGATGGAAGGAGCGCAATGGGAATCCAAATGTGTCAATAATGAATAAGTAAATCATGACTGAAAGGTTCATTATTGTAGTCTAGACCCATTTAAAAACACAACTGGTGTGTTGGGGAAAACCTATGTTCATGGTAATAATCAAAAAGCAATCATAATCTATGTTATCATTCTGGTTACAATGCAGGACTTCTGAAACTGATTTGATTAACATGACTCTCGAATGCAGTCTCTCACAATAGTAATAATAGACTGTATTCTGTATCCCTTTTTGTGTGCTATTAGCCTTCAAGATGTCATTTAAAGTAATCTAAACATTCAGAATATTAAAAGTGAATTCTTCTAACAAGATAATGCAAGGATCTGGCAGCTACAAAGAATTATTTCTTTGGGGTATAGTGTGCACACTCCATCTCTAAACCTCTTGAAAATGTTAATTAGCACCAAATAAAGAACAATGAAAAATGTCTGCATTCTTCCTCTGAGACTAAGATTTGGGACAAGTCATTTTGCACATGACTTGAATACTTAAGTGTAAAGAGATTTAAATATCTGATTTTAATAGGTTTCATCCCACTGGGAGAGACACTTTTGATTATCTATGACCTCTACCAATTATTGTGATTCTCCCCATAGGCCAACCATAATTTTAATAACTCATCAAACTAAGCCTGAAGGTTCTCTAAAATGCCAAATGTGTACTTGAACTTTTTTTGCTAGCTACAGAGCAAGTAGTTGCTACCTGACCTTCTTTTATTTCACTTTTTTTTAACAACAGCAGCCATCCTTAGCTCATTAAAACATTTAACTTTTGAACAAAGGTTTCTCATAAAACACATGATCCCCTATCTGTACATAGGTGTGAATGTGCTAATAGACAAAACTCACATGTTAATACACAAAAGTGGTTGAAGAAAATGTACAATTTAAGATTGTGCCTATGTAGACAAACTATGTCACATTTCTTCCTTCTTATCATGCTATGTTGTAAGATGAATTGCCATATGAGTGGTTGAAATCTGAATTCTGGGTTACTGAACCAGACATGAATACTATTAGCTTTATCAAGAAAGGCAATGTAAAATGTGGGAGTACTAGTGTGCATGTATGTATGGAAGATACTTGCATTGTTGGTTTTATATTCAGCAATTGTTCTGCAGGCACACACACACAGGCCATTTCTGCACTACACTGTTATAGCACTATCATTCCACTTTCAGCATCCCATGGAATCCTGGGGTTTGCAGTTTAGGGAGGGACATTTAGAGTTCTCAGCCATAGAACTCTTTGGCCTCATTAAGCTACAAACCCCAGGTTTAACACAGGACGTTAAAGGTGGAATAATACCACTTGTAACAGTGTAGTGTGGAAATGGCTGTACACACAAACACACACACATTACTCCTCATGAAAAACACTAAATAAATCTGGTATAGCCAAGTAGTTTTGAAGTTTGCTGTATAAAGCAGATGGGAGGAGGGGTATGTAGAAGGAAAAAAAAAACCTGACAGAGAACCTTGGTGGGCTTACCGATCTTATGATCACACTTTTGTGTCATATGCTGAGAGCACATAGCAATTAGACTATGTTTTACAGAAAATGCCCCATTAAACACAGCAAGGAGTTGATAGTTCTGCATTCATTTTATGCACTGGATCAATATCACATCTTACTTATTATCAAATCTACTTGTAAGATTTGCTCATTAAAATGGAAGTAGGAACCTTATTTTTTTTTAAAGGAACAGTTGTAGAACACTTTCTTGAGCCATGAGTATAAAGTAAAGCATGGTAGTCAGGGAAAATGCCCCATGTCAAGAGTTTGCAAGAAGAAACTTGGAGAATAGTTAGTGTAGAAATGTGGCCTGGCTGTTACTTACGCTGTGGTTTCAAAAGTGAGTAACTGTAGTGGTTAATATTTAAGTCCCAGAACAAAAGAGTGTAACTGGGCATCCTCTCCTTGCTGGAATAGCAGTATTCATTGAAGGGTTGAGACAAAAAGGTCCCCCCCTCCCACCACTGCAGCAGCTGGATTTCTCTGTATGTGTAAGAGGACACAGAGAGGAGAGAGAGACAGAGAACAAGGGAAAAGAGAGTATTATCATCAAATCTCTGCTGTTTTTCATAATCTTTCAATCCTTACACATAATCCTGGAATCCACAGTGTCTGCATTCTGTGCAGCAACTTTTTTAAATTCAGAAAATTTAAAATCATTCTGTCTTCTTGTTACCTAAAAGCCTCAAACAAGCAAACATGGCACTCAGAGTATAATTACAGGCCCACCAAAATATAATCAAAAGGGAGCACTTTCATATCCCGAAAACATGTTTATTTGGTCTCAGCCTGAGATTTTGTTTTAGAATACTTTCTGGTTGTACAAATAGTGTGATAACATGTTATTTTAGAAAGTGTTTGGGTTAGCTTCACTAAGGTCCTTTCTGCACCTTACCTTTTTCTAGCGCTGGGGTGCGGGGATCGCACGAGCAACCTCCGGCAAGAGGCTCCCGTGTCCCTGCTGCTTCAGCTCCACATGAGCTGCCTGCTCACGCGAGAGCCCCCCTTCCTTCCACAGTGCAGCCTGGGAGTTTCCCAGGCTGCACTGGGCCAGGAAGCACGACCAGCATGACTCCAGAGGCTCCGCATGCCAGGTAAGTGTGCATGGGGCCCTGGAGCAATGTGCAATCATACACCATTTTCAGCTTCCAGCCGAAAATGAAAAGATGTGTGATCAGTGCCTGCCAGCCCATGGAGCATCACGCAAGTGTGAGTGCGCTTCTCACAAACATGCGATGCTCCAGGTGCCCTTTCACATGGCAAATACCATGCGGAAAGGGCCTAAGTGTCCATGCAATTAAGTGTGCATATATTGGCCCCACAACAAGTGTGAATGATAGTTCATTGCATTGTAAGTGATTCATCCTTTTCTGTTTTGGGTCTTGAAGCATATCTCTCACAGAGAGATCAGTCACGTCTTGAACAACTGTTCACCAAAAATTCTGCTACATGTAAATATGTATGTAATAGTCCGTCTATAGCATAACCTTGATAGTCAAAAACCAACCCTGATTTTCTTTACTTAAGAAATATCAGGATATTGAGAGAATGAATGAAGAAGACCTGCACTTGTATAAATCTCTGCTGTCAAACTTACCTATGACAAATTGGACATCCCATGTTTCATTGCACTTTTGTGCCAAAGGTCAACAGATGGTGCTATTTCAGATAGTTCCCTCTTCTTTTATTGGTATTTGCATTCCTTGTTAGATCAGTAGCACAGGTCTTCAGCACTATGTTTTCTATTTGCTTCAAGGTTTTTGTTTTGTTGTGTTGTGTTTTTGGCAAAAGAATGAGCATTATCCCTTTCTAGCTGGTGTGTTGTCATTGCCATGGTGGTGGGGCATTGCCTACTGAGTCTAGGATTAGGCAGCAGCTCAATGCAGGAATAATGGGCAGGTGTGCATGTGTGTGTGTATGTGTGTGTGTGTGTCTTCTGCTTCTGTTCAAGTATGGTGTCTGCAGGTGTTACTTGTAGTACTTGCAAGTTGACCTCCTGTGATGTAGGATAATGGGCATTTTGGATATGAGTGGGAAAGACTTCTGTCTGAAAGGCCAGAAAATCACTGCCAAATAAAGTCAGTAATACTGAGCTCAGTGGATCAAAGATCTGACGAGAGCTTGGGAAGGTTATTTTGGGAGATTACAGCATCCAAAATCCCCCATCCAGCATTGACAGAAGGACTTGCTGGCTGGGTTCTTCTGACACAACCAGTCCGAAACAGTAATTTCCCAAGATCTAAGTATGACAGAGTGTAAGACAGCTTCCTGTGCTCCTGAGTACAAACATATATAGTAAAAACCATATGTTGACTTGGCCTCTGGAAATGTTCTTTTGCATACAGCTGAGGAATCAACATTGATGTATAGAAATGATATTTTCATTTTGGGAAAATAATCAGTACATATTAGCTAAGTGCTCTCCACCATTTTAGGCAACATCCAACTATCCATTCACCTAGCAGGACGCGTTCACTTGTGGACCTACATTCTGACATGACAGCAGCAGAGCAATGTAAAACAATTGTTTTCTTACTCTACTGCTGCAGCTCAGCTTAATCAGAGAAGTACTTATTGTCATCCCAGCAGTACACTAACACTTGGATAAACCTGTGACATAGTACAGTTACACAATGGTTCAAATCTTTGGAGGAGAAAATATGCTGAGGCAACAATGGCAAAAGAAATACAGTGACCCAGCAGAGTCTTTGCACATGTACAGGAATTACCTCTACTTTATCCACAATTTTGTTTTTTTGTGGTTCAGTTACCTGTGGTCAACTTCTTCCTCAGTGATGTATTTAAGTATTTTACTCCAAGGCCCTTTTCGCACGTGGGGTGTGAATCAGGCAGAAATGGGCAGAAATGGGACTCACCGGATTTTTCCGGGCGAGTCCGTCGCGAAGAGCAGCAGCGCAAGTTCGGCACTCTGCAGTTCTCCGGTGTCCAAAATGGTGGCTTCCGGTTGGTGGAGGCTCTCCACCAATTGGAGAAGCTTGCCAGCTGAAAGCCCGCCCCCAGAAGATCTGCAGACATGCACTTGCGCGCACCTGCAAATCTGCTCCGGAGCGCAGCGACGGAGCGGGACGAGGCTGCCCGCTCCATGCTTTTTAAAAACCTCAAAAAAGAGGTTTTTAAAAAGCACGCTGCGTGACCAGTTCCGGTTGCACAGAACTGGACTGAGGTGTGGAACTACAAAAAGTAGTCCACCCCAGTCCACTCTATGGTATAGAAGACCTCCATCGAAGGTCGCTCTGCACCATTTTAAATGCCCGGTGCGGAAATGGCCCAAGTGTCAAGTCAAGTCTCAAGTCCTTAAAGATACTTTCAAGTCAAGTCTCAAGTCTGGAACCCAACTTTATATCCCAACCTATATCCCAGAATTTCTGGACAGAGTGGAATAAAGTCAGTTTATTTAAATGGAGTCAGCCCTCCACATTTGCGATTTTGCCATCTGCAGCTTTGAAAGTGGGGAATAGGATCCTTCTTATTCCCCATTCCTGAAGCTGGAGGCTTTTGTGCCAGTGGGAATAAAAGAGTCTTCAGCTTCAGAAGTGAGGAATAGGATTGTTCTTATTTCCCATTTCTGGAGCTGGAGGCTTTTTTGAAAATGGGGAATAGGATCCTTCTTAATCCTTATTACTAAAGCTTTAAAAACTTTAGAAGGAAGGATCCTTCCTCTTCAAATCCATTACCTAACATGTCTGTGGTTCCCCTCTGAGATGCACACTCTGCAATCTCTGGGGTGACTCTTGTCTTCTGCTTTTCGGAAAGGTTTTTAAAGGCTCCTCTGATATGTAGCAGGGATGGGCTGCTGAGCAGACCTCAAGCCCACCTCAAGCCCATTGCCTAACCCATTTGCTGTTCCCCTCTGAGAAATGCACCCACACTTTGGGCTTGAGACAGGTTGCCATGTGACCAGTAGACAAAAAGAGATGAATGCATTGTTCAAAGTCATAAGGTTTCTGAATGAATGCGTTATGTTATTGAATCAAAGACAGCAAGTCAGTCATTAAAAATATACAAGTCACGAGTTGAGTAGGGTCAAGTCAGTGCATCATTTATTGCCGAGTTGAGTCCGAGTCAAGTCACTGAAGTGACTTAAGTCTGACTTGAGTCTTGAGTCAGTTAACTCAAGTCTACATCATGGCTCTATCCTCACAGACTCACCTCCCTTTCTCCTACCCTTTACCCCAATCATTCCCTGAGTGTCCAGGTGATGGCATCCATGCAGCCTGCTTGAGGTCCTGTTGCCCACACCTTGTCTGCCACAGGAAATGGCTCTGGTGTCTTCAGAAGTAACCCTCTAGATTTGCAGAGACCATAAAGAGGCGTCATACTGTCTGGAAGTATATATCTTCTCTATGGTCCCTGCAAAGCTAGAGGTCTACTTCTGGTGATGGTGTAGAGTTTGGTAGTATCCATGGTTTCAGGTATCCATAAGGGGCCTTGGAACATTTCCCTGGTGGATAAAATTCATGTCACAGCAATGTCACAGCAGTGTCACGACAAAGGAGTACAGCAAAGCACAGCACTCTATCATAATTTTCCTTATGTGGAAAGCAACATCTGAAGAGGAGAAGATTCTGTTCAAATGTGGAGAGCAAGAATCTTGATTTTCCAAGCCCCCTTTTTGCATGGAGAGTCACTACACAAATAAGCGTTTCTTTTCAGACTTGGGCCTTTCTACATGAGGAAAGTGTTAATGGGATAAGGAGGCTTGGACGCTCCTTTACATGTTGATTCTAACCAGGTAAACAATGCCTGAACATACACCTGTACAGCTATGCATAAAGCTATGATAAAGCTATGCAAGTGAACACTGTGTCTCTCAGAAATGGGAAAATTTCCAATGATTTTCTATTAAGAGTTTCACAATAAGAGATCATTTCTTTCTTTTCTGTTCCATCTGCAGATCCTGAAGTCATATGAATACAAAAAAAGCCCTCAATTTAATTTAAAACAGATAGGTTTCTAACCTCCTGGCTCCAGAGAAACTTGAAAACATGACCCCAATTAACCCTAAAATCTCAAACAAGAAAACTTAGTGGAAGAAAATGTATATTCCCTGAAGAATTATTTTTGGAACAATCTCTCTCAAAAAAAGTGGTGATTCTAGGGTTCTAACTTATTGTTCCAGAAAGTTTCACATGCAAGAAACTGGCCAGTTATCAAATGGAACAAAAATTAGGCAGTGAGGAGATAACAGTTGTCTTTAAGCTTAAGGCATTGTTTGCATAAAGACTGGTCAAGCCTAGTATATCCACATCCTCTAACTAATAGCAAACATGAGAGATCATTTTAGATATTTCTGCCATACATTCATTCAATATGAGATTGAGGAAAGGTGTTATGGTCAGTGTTCATGATTAACATGAGTACCTTTCACTGATGTCCATGTATTAAGTGGAAAGTATCAAGTGGGAACCCACCTGTCCACCATGTTGCCTAGGGCACTGATAGCCTCACTTGCATAGGGCTTCTGATCAGAAGGAGGAACCCATACAATACAGCTGTATGTCTGTAGTCTCCTCTTTGAGACGTGGGTAGCTAACAAAGCCACTTGTTTTGGATTATAGGGTGCCAGTTCCCATCTTGGACGAAAACTGGAAAATGGATTCCAAAAGGTTTGAAGCACCATGGCTGTTTCCAAGTGGAATTAGATCCAGATCTATCATGAAGCCATAAAAATTTCATGTCTTTGTCTTAAATATTCACAATTCTATGTGACAGAACCACATACCCATTGTTTTGGAGCTAGGAAGGACTATCAATGATACAGTTCACCTGATTTCTATGTGGGATAAGAGAAACAAAACAATGAACTCCCCCCCCACAATTTCCTTTAAAAATTGTTTGTCTCCTTCAAATATGCTTAACTAATGACTAATTTTCATAACCATTCTTGAACTTGTGATAATTAGAAAACAGCTTTTACACAGGACCATTTTATGCAAATGTATTATCATGTGAAAATCTGTGACCTCTCTAATATATTGGCATACATTGTTCCTAAGTTTCCATTACAACTCTGTTTAGAGGCCATGGCATGTCTTTAGTTACAAGCAGAGCACAGCTTCCAGTTATCTTAATGGGGCAAAGCATTTGATTGTTACACAGAGTCTTGACAACTTCTTCCTTTACAGTTTGATAACCAACTGCAGCTAGTAATAGTTCTCCATAATTCTGCTCAGTTTGTTCCCTCATTTTTCAGCTTTCCCTGGAATAGCCTTGAATCACCTCTAAAGACTGTGGTTTGGAGTGTCAATCATTTTTGGCTGTTAGTATGTGGGAAATGGTTGAAGTTATGGATTCAATATAACAATGAAAAGTTGTTGTTCAGTTGTAGTGCTTTGAATGGAATGGGGTGATTTGAAGAAAAAAAAATAGATATCTTTGCCTGGCATTCTGACTTGCATTTTGTATTCAGTGTGGGTTTTGATGGATGCAATATAGTGACCTTTCTGCAAATACCATGTCCAGCTGACCTGATCAAAAATCCATCAGTTATGCCATTTGAGAAGACTTCCTCAGCCAATTTGTCTGTATTACTTCCATAGCAGAGGACAAGTAGGAGAGTCATTTAGAAGTATTTAGGCAGGTGCACCAGTGCTGGAGCAGATGTTCAGGCGGAGAAGATTATGCAGATCATTTGCAAAGAAGGCAGCCACATAAGGAGATCCACCTGTGTTAGGCCTTTTCTTTATTTCCCTAATGGTAACCTTTGTATTTTGCATTAACCTCCATCTTTCAACTGTAGACTTCCAAAAGCATCTTGCAATAGCATTGCTTATGAGTTGGTCGTTTTGAGAAGGAGAAAATAAACCATCCAAACAGCTTCTTTAGCTGGGCTAAATCTGAAAGGATCCCCCCCCCATCCTTAAAGCATGAACAGCCTCCTCACTGACATCCATATCTCCAAATAGTTTTGAGAAAATTCCTTGCTTTCACGATCAGATTGTTACAGTACTTGCTATTTTGCATTGGGCATGGGGGGAAGTTGTTTGAGAAACCCAGGTCAGTACTTCCTTCCAAAATGAAATAATACCAAGGCAGAGAGACAGAAGCTTTTTCATGTTTCATGAAGTGAGTTTGGGTCTTCATTGGTTGCTTAGGTGATGGTTTATGGCAACTAAATGATTCATGTACATTCTAGAGAAATATTTAAACCTAGTACAGTAGACTATCACCTATTTATGCTTTCCTTTCCTATTCACACCATGGTTCACAGCTGGATCTTACAAGATGAATCAACATGGAATGTATGCATTAGTTTCCATCATGTTTGCCTGTGGGTATGTAGGTAATAAACCAATATAATACATCAGGGGAGGACAGACTTTTTAAGTACCACTTAATCTAATATCACAGTAGAATTTTTTTTCAATTACCACTTTGTTATATACTGTTGAGTAATGGTATTGGGTGGATATTTATCATGGGATGCAGGTAATTAGATTGGAAGGTAGATTTGCACCTTTCTATAGATTACTTTTGAAAGAACAGCCCATGCAAACTATATAAAACAAAATATAAGAAGAAACTTGTTTTTAGGATATGAAGTATTTCCTAGGGCTTCACAGAACAGAACTGACCCATGACATTTTGCTAAAGGAGGCAAAAGACCTCCTCTGTTTCAAAGGTTATCACAGCTATATCTTCAGCACTGGCAACAAAGCAAGACCCTCTACCACATCCAAAAGCAGCAAGATAGTTTTGGAAGAGCCAAGCAGACTTTGTGGTATACACAAAACTCTTTCCTGCAAGAAAAGGACATGGCAGGAAACTTCAGAAGGAATAACCAGAAGGCTAGTGCTGATGCCCCTAAATAACTGTTGCCTGAGGCCATGGTCTCACTTTGGGTCACTGTAGGCCTATCCCTGAGATTAGGTGTTGCCAACTTGCATAAATATTGTTTAAAGGGGTCTTAGACATAATCATGAGGGATAAACCTTTGCAAAGCAACCTGCTGTTAAGGTCTATGTACAACTTCACTTCAACATGCTATTTGAATATCGGTTGCTAAGGAAGAAACCATTGAGCAAGGCTATAGACTTCAAACTCTGCTTGTGGGCTTCCTGGAAGATTTTGATGGCCCGTCAGGGATGTTAGACTTGGTCTGCCTGCAGATGACCTGTCCCTATATAGAGATAGGTCTCCTGGTTATATTACATTCTTAAGAAGTAGTGCAATGGTTTGAGCATTGGACTACAACTCTGGAGACCAAGATCTGAATCCTGTCTCAGCTATGGAAACCCATGGGGTGGCCTTGGACAAGTCACATTTTCTCAGCCTCAGAGAAAAGCAACAATAAACCTCTTCTGAGGTAATCTTACCAAGAAAACTCCATGATAGGTTTCCTTAAGATCACCATAAGCTGGAAATGACTCGAAGGCACACAACAATAAAAGGATGGAGAGGATCATTGTTTTTATACACTGCCTGACAGAGAAAAGGGTTCTTTTTACTCAGGAAATCCTGTTGGAAACAATTATAAAGCAGCACAATTTTTGTGTCATTGTTTTCTGTATATGCTTTGTGAACTGTTTAAGGAATTATGTGATGAAATACATGTGGTTATCATATGAAAAAGGGGAGGGAGGGAGAAGGAGGGTGGGAAGGAAACGTTTTTATGAACAGAGAAATTTTTTTTTTCATGTGTGTGAGAAATAAACTGTTTCCTGTGCAGAAAATGTGATTTTGCTGCATTTTTTCATAGAAAAGAAGGATTCTATGCAGAATAATGTCCAAAGAGCATTTCACAAGGTGTGAATACTGGGAAAATGCTGCACAGAAATCTTTGTTCTCTTCCACAGATGAGAGAAAAGTATGTGAACTATTCCTCCTTGTCTATGATTAAAGTGAAAATTTACTTCCATTTTAAGAATGACCTCTTTACAAATATGTTTCAGCAGTTTGTCTAGTATTGCAAGCTTTGAGTTATAGCTTTGCTATGATCATTTTCCTGTATTTGGTTCTGGCTCTTTGAAGCATATTTCCATTATGCATATGCAGTGGAAAAGTCATTTAGCCACTTCACACATTTGCTACATTGAAGAAGGTGCAGACTAACTTTTTCTCAGCTGTTGTAATCAGTTGGGCTGCTCTACAGGTCAAAGAACAACAACAAAACAAAACAGAGAAATGGACCCACATCTAATGTTGAGCTAGTGCCTGACAGCTAGCATGGCAAGACATTCTTTCCCTCCCCTGAAGTTCCCTGTACTGCTCAAAATCTTCCTTGAAAGTTTACACAGCCCTCCAGAGCAGGATTTGAAGGTGCATGGGAAGCTAAAGAGAAGCACTGATGAAGGTTAGTTTGTAAGGAGAACAAACTGGCTATTCTTCATAAGACTGTCATCCTTTCTTGGGAAGATCTTTACTAAGGGCCCCGTTCATACTACAGAATTATAGTGCTATTATTCCACTTGAATTGCCATGGTTCCACTCTGGTTTGTAGTTTGGTGAGGCACTGGAGCTCTCTGGCTGAGAATGCTAAATGTACCTCCCTAAACTGCCGGTCCTAGGATTTTAGGGGATGGAACCTTGATAATTAAATTGGAATAATAGCACTATAATTCTGTTGTGTGAGTGTTTAAAGGACATACCTTTCAACTATCTGGCAAGATTTCATCTCACTGTTCTATGAGCAAGTTTAAAACCGTTGCTTTTCCTCGGCTCTCTGTGTGAATTGCCTTTAGCAATACTTCAATGGTTACAAAATAAAATGAAACTATATGATTTCAAGGGAAGTTCTTATACCAATTCAGATATACTAAATTACCCAGATATGAGAGCTAGGTAAAAATGTGTACTTTTGCTTACAAAACGCACTGAGATTACGGCCAGTAAATCCCATTTTCCAGAGCTAATTCATTTAGAATATTTTGAAGAAAAAGCAATAACGGTGGTATATTGAACTACTGAACTTTCATAAACAGTTTTAGCTCCATATGAAATTTATGTTAACTGGGTGAATGCTGGCAATCCTTAGAAAGATTGTTTTGTCAGATAAGATCATAATAACATCTGAAATAAATATGAACACTTGTGAAATGTTAGCAGCTTGATGTAGGCTGTATTCCAATGTGAGCATCAGTCACTTTCAGCAAGAAGATGCTCGACCCTCCAGGGAGATACATGGTTATCAAGGGGATCTGACGGTACCTTATTGCTTTACTCATTAGTTTCTCTGCTGCCGCTTTCAATTTTCTGGGAAAAAAACCTCCTAGGATGCCCGATCATCATAATAACAAATGACTTGATTGGAAATGCCAAGACAGCTGAGCTATTCATACTGGACCATGGCTAGAAGGATCAGGTTTAAATTAAAATACTGAAGCAAAGAAGGTTGGCTATTAGTAAACTGTTTTGCATATTATATGCAGGGGAATGTCAAATCTTGTTGAAACAAAAAAATCTTGTCGCTAAAAAAAAAGAGAGAATTCTAACACAGCGGAGTACATACTTGAAGCGATTGACGTAAACCACATTGAATCCATCACACTTACAAGACTTCAGCAAGAAGGTTTTTGGTCTATCACTAATGTTGACAATGAATGCAGCCAAACCCCCAAAACTTAGTATGTGGTGTAGTAAGCTTAGTACATTATGAGACATACGGGGGATTTTGACCCTTGATTTGACGCTTTCTCTTGAAGCAAGAGAAAGCTTTGTATGTCTTGTTATCAGATGCCATGCTTTGTGCCAATGGCTTTCCTCTGGGGTAGGAGACATGTAGCCCTCCAACCATTAGTAGATTTTGATTTTCAGTCAGCCCAACCAGTAATTAGCATGATGGGAACTGTAGGCTAGAAACATCTGGGTTCCTCACCCCTCCTCTTAATAATAAGTATTAATAAAGAGAAATAGGTTTATGATGCACAGATTGATCACATACTGTCTTGCTTGCCTAGTGTGAAGATTCTGAGTCTGATTCAGTCAAGATGCATGTTCCTAAATCACAAGCAGGCAAAGTGTGACCTGTGGCCTTCATGCATCCCCAAGGCCATTTTGTGGCCCCTAGGGGTCATTTTTTTTAACTCTAAATGCTGTCTAGGGGTCACGGTAGCATTTTTGTCACTTCTCTCTTGCACCAGGAGAGGACTTCTGCTCATTTCCTCTTGTTAAAAAGATTTCCTTGGGGCCTAAGATGACTGGGGGGGACATGTGAAGTTGGCCCCCTGCCTTCTAGAAAGTGTTTGGGGTGCAAATTTATTTTATTTTAGTTATTTTAATTTTCCAGGAGTGCAGTGGAGATGTTCACCCCCCCCCCGATGATTTCAATAATGAACGGAACATTTGTGGGAAACAGTAAAGGGGGAAAGAATCAATGATCGCTACTCAGGATAAATGTTGTTACCCTATTGTAAAGGGAGGATGGCTATACCTATATTTCTTTTTCTTCTGCCTGTCTTTGGATGCTGTGAGGATGCTATGAGGGTCTTTGCATGGATTGGTTCAAACACCTAATTCAAAGATTCCTTTTATAGGCCCTTTCTGCACCTTACCTTCTACCGGTGCTGGGCTGCTCGGCTCGCGCACGAAGGCTTGGGAGGAAACACTCCTGCTTTCCTGCTACTTGGCCTCCACAGCTCCTTCCTCTCGCGTGACCGCCCCACCTCTTCCTTTCGCAGTGCAGCCTGGGATCTTTCCCAGCCTGCACTGCACAGGAAGCACGACCGGCCCGGCTCCTGACACACCGCACGCCAGGTAAGTGCGCGTGAGGCACCGGACTAACACGTGAGCACGGAGCATTTTCGGCTTGAAGCCGAAAATGAAAAAAAACTGTGCTCACTCTGCGTCTGGCCCTTGAGCATCGTGTAAATGTGAGTGCATCATGCAGACCGCTCCTCACATTTACACAATGCTGAAGGGGCCCTTTCGCTTAAGAAATATTGTGCGAAAAGGGCCATAGTAATGCTGCCACTAAAATAAGCTGAATAATCAGCTGTGAGATGATTTCAATTATTTTTTCCAAGTTGATCTGTTGAATACTTAATCTATAATAATTAATAAGTAATCTATAATAATTAATTTTCTGTCTGCCTGTGGTAGCCATAAACTCATCAGGATATCATGCTAGGCATCTCAGGATCTGATAGAATGGTTTTGGTTGTAAAAGTTAGAAGAAAAAAAATTAAAATTTATATTTTAAAAATTATGTTTAAAAAATTATTGGGGTGTGGGATAGGCTGAGATTCTAGATGGAAAAAAAAGAGGCTGCCATAATTCAGCAAGCTCTCCCAGTAGGTGGCTCAACATTTAAAGGAATGCTTTTGTTTGTTGTTGAAGTTGCAATTCCAGTTTCTAATCAAAAGGTTGAAATTTCCATAAAGGGAAGGGTTCCCTACAAGTGAAAAAGAGCAACTGCCATAATTCACCACCTAAAAATCTGAGGAAGTATTTCTTGGTTGAAAACCCAAAGAATCCCTTAAAAAGAAAAAAAGACCAAAAAGAAAAAAGAGGAAGAGAAGATGCCATGAGTCACTGGGACACTGTGTTAGATGCTACAAAATGTTTTGATTGTTGCTTGAGTTGACGTGGTCAGTTTCAAACTGAAACTCTAAACTAGGGGCTTCCTAGTATCAAAGCTGGGGAGGAGCTGCCACAATTCATTAGAATATATATTTGTTTCTGCTTCAGAAAACTTAGCAACAGTGTCTCAGAAAGCTGTATCTTGTTTCTAACTTTCTCTCACATACATATGGTTAGAAATTAGAGCAGGCTAGAGGGGTACAAATGGGAGGGGGCTTTCTGAAGTTCTGTTGCAAAGATTCCTGAGGCAGAGATGAAACACTAGGAACACAGGGGAGGGCTAAAACACTGCGGGTAAGATTCCTAAAATGAAGTGGTGAGGTGATGAAGCAAGAGAACAGGATTTCTCCTGAACCACTTTTGAGGTATTACATATTGACCCAGGCAGCACTGGGCATACTTCAGCTAGTAATAAACACACTCCAGATAAGAAATGCTAGGGTTCAGAATTTCCATGTATTAGAAGTATAGACAAAATCATCATCATCATCATCAAAGATCATTTCTACTTGATCTTTGAAAAATTACAGACAGTTGTGTCTTTGACTTGCCAGCATCAATATGCTAACACTGACTTTTGTCTTAGAACAGTATTTTAGACATGCTTGTGATGTCACCATTCCAATGTTGGATATAGAATACCAACCTCAGCAGAGAATTTATCTCCCTTTCCACACTACTCCAGTGAACTGATTATTACTTCCTAGAATGCAAGCAACAGTTTGTGCTCTTGTCATCAGGTTGAAAAGTCCTCTGAACACAATGTCTTTTATAAACTAGGGCACCCATTTTTTAACAGCTCTGAACTGCAGCAGAACTCTATAGGATCTGAAGAGAAATCAGAAGTATATCATACATGGAAGGGAGGCAGAAGTAGTTGGGTCCCCCAGAAGCAAAGTATAGATTCTGGGCATGACCTGTGCTACTTGCCTTAACGGTGTCCTAACAGCACACAGAGTGATGGTGATGGTGCCAGATGGTGACTGGCAATACATGGCACTGGGGTGTTGGAAAATACAGCCAGGTGGCCTGCTCACTGTACCCTGTACTCACTATATTAGCCTTCTTTCCTCAGGTGCCATGGAATATGTTGTCCCATCATCAATGCGGAAGTAAATTTCACCTTCCAATGCCAGTCAACTTGTGCATTTGGAAGAGAAGCATGACATCTTGTCACAAACATGTCTTGGGCTGGATTTCTAGGGATATCATTTCTTAAGCTGAAGTCAGAATGTGATCTCTAAAGCTTAAAGTGTTCTACATCAATTAGGAAGGATTTTCAGCTGGAAAGAATGAAGAAACCCTTGAAGAAAATGGAGTAGCTGCCCATAAAAAGCAGTTGCTCATTCAGGATACACAGATTAGCACTGCAGAGTCTATTCAAAAAGGGGAAGCCCACAGAATTTCCAGCTGTTATTTACATTACACAGTACACTGTTGGTGCAAAATCAATGTTTTCTAGCAGTAACAATAGCAAAGGGTGAACTGCAGTGAAGATAGAGACTTATGATTTATCTATATGTGAGAAGGAGTATGAGAGTATGCAACCACACACATGCAGAGTAAGCCAATCATAGCCTGTGGAATGCTGGGAAATGGGGCGGAAGGGAAAAGAACATACAAAGCAAGGGTTGATTACTTTAAATGTTCAGAAAGAGATAATAAAAGCTACAGTAAGGGTGATTTCAGATAGAGGAAGAGGGCAGATAGAGAAGAGGGCAGGGGCCCCAGAACTGCTTTTAAGGTGTATGGGGGGGGGTTACATTGGCAGGCATGTTGTTAGTTTTGCATACTTGTAGGTACTTTGGCGGCGGGGGGTACTTACTTTTTCTATCCACCACCATCCTTAAATAGGAAGACTGTTAACAAGCACAATGGGTACTCAGAAATGCCCTCCAGGTATGCCGTGTCTCTTACTCCCATATGACAGATTGCAGGCAGTCTTTACTCATCCTGGGATAGCTCAATGACAGTCACTTCCATGATATTTTTAGTGCCCTTTAGTACCCTAAGGGCAACTATATAGAAGGCTTGGTGATCCCATTTTGCTATTCTTTATCTTTGTATTATTTTATTTCTTTGTGAAAACATCTTTCATATGGGGTTTTATGGGGGGAAAATCAGTCATGCAAATATAAACCCAAACTCAAAGTAAAACACTTGTCCAATATTTTAGTCGCTTCAGGATACCAAATACTAAACCAAGGTAGTGGTTTAAAGGTTGTGGCACAAGCTGATAGGTGCCCCAGGATTAGTGTTTGTGTAAGCTGAAGAGGATTTCTGTCACAATATTCATGATTATTTCTGTAAAAAAATGTACAATGAAAGGAATATAGATTAGTGCCTTCAGTACACATGGATGAAATTCAGCCTTTACGTTGAAAATTCATCATATTAGATTTTAGTAATAAGAAACAAATGTGAACTAAGAAGCCATAAATACTTAATTGACTTTTCTATAATTTATTAATGTAACACAGAACACTGGCTGCATAGCATGCTATCATTTAGGGAAAAATAGATTTGGCTAAGCCCTTAATGTGTGTTCCTGAAATGTTTCACTTAAGGAATTTATATCATCCCCCAGCCATAGCAGGTTAAGTGTTCAAACTATCACTTTTCAGTAGAACATACAGTAAATCAAAGCAATCTGTTCCAGTTCGTGGGAGATAATTCAAGCTTGGATTGATCCTTAGGAAAGTAGGTGATATTTTCTGTTATAATAATTACACAGCAATCCTGCTCTTTTAAAGTTTAATGCTTATTAAAATTTGGGGACGTTAAGAAGACACCACTGCTACCACTCAGAATCCCTCACTTTTGGCCCAGTTTCTGTGTCTTATAACACTGCTATGCTGAAGGAGTTTTGTAATTCTCAAGTGTGACAGTAAGACCTTCTTCAAGTAGAAGCAAAAAGAGAGAAGTGAGAAGTTTCCGGTAGACACTCTGGTCTGGGTCCTATTTGTCATCCCACCTAAGTAGATCCACTGAATGAACTGTTGAATGGGGAGTCAACGTTTATGCAAACTCCCTTAATCTGATGGGCCTGCTCTAGTTGGGTTGCCCAATAGGATTCAAACCATAGCTTCATGTTATATTGTGCACTCATTATCCCCAGAGCAGAGACAAATAGATTATCTATCTACCTGGTTACACCCCACCTTTCTCCCAGCACATCACCCAAGGTGGCTTACAGCAATGTAAAACTATGATCCTTTATACTAAATAAATGAAGAAATAAAAATCAGGAATTCCTTGCTCTCAGATTATAAGATGCTGGGTCAGCTGCTGTGACATGGTCCCACAACATCTGAAGCTGAGCCATAGTACATATTGCCACCCAACCCACGAAATAACGAGATCGCAGACAGAGCTTGGGTTGAACTAGGGCAATTTATTAATATGCCTAATTAACATAAAGGGGTGAACTTAAACTTGAACTTGACCTTGAACTTGTATTTTATGACCCGAGAAAGGGGGGGTCAACCGTATCTTCGGACTAGGGTCAAGAGGCAGCTCCCAACCATCTCCCCTAGCCCGTTGAGCGAGATACCGGGCCCCAAAGCCAACCGCTGAAGTTGCATGATGACTTATGGCCAGTCCTTGTCTGGGAGGTGAGCCCCAAGCCCCACCCCCCGCTGCATAGCAAGTGGGGTGATCCCAGGGCCCTCCTCAAGGATAGGATTTATCCTACACCCCGAAAAGGGGGTGCCATAGGTACACGCCGAACCTTAAGACCCCCCCATACCGGCCTGGATGACTGTATGTATGACAGTGGCAACCTAGTTAAGACCAAATTAAGACACCACCCTGTAAAGCCAATTACCCCGCCCTAGGCGCAGTGTAGGGTAGGTGAAACCTCCCCCCTATAGGGAGGGAAAAAATTCCTACCCGGCCCCGAGGCGACCAGCTATCTTACACTGAAACCATTGGGAGGGAGGGTGGGTCGCCTGAATCCAAAGAGAGGCCGAGAGAGAGGCGGGGCAGCCCTAAATACTAAGCTCAGCCCCCGCCTCCTCCCGTCGGCCCCAGCAGCGCGATCTCTTCTCGCGGGAGGGCGGCAAATGCCGTCCCCCCGGCCACTCGCGTTGCTCGGGCGGTGTAGGACGAATTAGCACAGCACATGTTAAACTGGTGCACCTTATAGTTTTTCAGAGCAAAGTACTTCTCCCCTTACTTCCAAATCCTCAATGTTCCACGTAGAATTTCTCTTGTGCATTACCAGTATCCAGCTAGACAGTGACAGCAGGGACCTTGGAAGCCATATGTGTGTCAAGACCCTTTCTTGACAATAAAATTTGGCACCAACTGTGTGCACTAGAGTATGTTCTACTGAAATATGGTGAGAATTTTTTTTAAAAAATTTTTTTTTTCTCTGGCATACTTTTTGGCGGTATGAAAATGTGATTTGGTGCTTATAATTATAACACATTGATGTGCCTTGTCATTGCCATTTTCTTGGGATCTGATGGGGGAAAGGGGTCATAGACCCTTAGCCATGTAGTTCATATGACAGCTTTTCCAGGGGAACTCTCGGTAACACAACAAATGAGTAGAGGCCTATCTGGTTTTCATGAGATCAAAGCAATGACTTCATATGTTTTAATACCAAAAAAAAAGGGGGGGGGAGGGAGAACCACAGGTATAATAATAGTAATATTGATTATTTATAAAACACTTAATAACCACTGTATGATTATATACTTTGTCATTCTACAAGTCTTAAACATCCTTTGACATTGGTCATATAAGTCTGATATGATTAACTGTTTTGAAGGGCATATTTTTCAAACAGCGGATCAAACAGTAGATATATAAAAAAGACTAAGACATTAAGACAACAGTCTTATATACCCTTATGTGAAAGGAGGTCTCACTGTATTCAATGGGATTTATTTCAGAGCTGGTATGCATAGAATTGTGCAATTAAATACTCCTGCACAGACACAATACAAATTACACATCTACATAAAGAGATAAAAATTGCTTCACTCAAAGCTCTAAGGGCAAATGGTAAGTAAAATATGATCTAATGTCCAAAGTATAAACTCCAGTATATATTTTGAGCATTAAAACAACAACTCAGGGAAATCTAATTTGAAATAACTTAGTATATATTTCATATTGGCCTTACCAAAACAGGGGGAATTTGATGAATTATCAAGTTGGGTCTGTAGAGTTGTTCCACAGTTTATTGAGTCTCTCCACAGAAAAACTAGAAGGTCGGTTTAATTACGCAAATTGTATTGAGCTCAAATCTTTTCCCTAAAGTCAGAATCAATTTCTTTCATATTCTCTTGGGAACTGACAACACACTTATTTGCCAGTCTCACTTCAAGAAATGATATTTAAATATTGAGCAACATTTCCGCAAAATGATTATCATAAAATGTCACGCTATTCTTAGTCATGCCAGTGTATGAAATATTCAGCTATACAACACATACAAGAAGGTAATGCAGTCAAGAATCATTAGCACATATATTTCAGTGCCATCTTCCATTTACTGAAGACGCTACTCATGGGGTAAAACATTATAGCAACTCAAGGAGTATCTATATGGGGTAGAAAAAATAATGGATCTGCATATAATATTGCAAATGTCAAATAATATAAACCAGATAGATCAGGATGAAGAACCTAATGTATTATTTCTCTTGAGCTGTAAGAGATTTTCAGGACTACCACAAAAGGGTGCTTAAAATGGTCACTGTTGTTTAACAATATAACATTAACAGAACCCAGTCCTGTCTCTTGGAGTGCTCCTGATCAGGATTCCAGCCATGCCATTCTTTGCTCCTAATAATGTTCAGGCTTTACTGGAATGTTTGGAATTTTCCTCATCATACTTTTAGAAGTTCTTCTTTCCCTGTGTTTGTTTGTTTTGCAAATCTCAAGGTTTTCCAAACCTAATGATATTTTCAGAATTGTAGATATTACTTTTCTTAAAGCAAGCAAGCAAGCAAACAAACAAACAAAAACTAGAGTTCCCAGGATACCCCAGATTGCATGGAATTTACTTGTTTGTTTGCTTAGAGTATTTGTAGTTGCACTTCACCCGAAAAGGCACCCAGGGTGTCTTCCAGTTCATTAATGGAACAGCTCCTTGCCCTTGGGCTTACAATCTAAATGAGACATAGCATGTAAGAAAAGAGAATGAAAGTGCAGGAGGGATTATGTCTACCAGATAGCTGCTGGCTGCTCTTCTCTCCCTAAGAACCCAGAACAACGACAGTTGGAATGGAGGGAAGGGCCCAGTTATAGTTCAACAATTGTTTTTCTCAAGCCTTGAATATCTTCACCTTGCGCATGGCAGTGGATAGTGCCATTTTGCACCTAGAGAATGGATATGTTATTCTTTCCTCTCCAGATGGACATCCCAGAAAAGAAGAGGCAGCAGCCTGCCCCTATACATTGACCAGAGAAAGAGCAGCTGAGGGATGCTCCCCTCACCACACCAATTTCACAAGGAACACTCCTTTTCAGCTGGGAGTTACCCAGGAAAAGCAGCATATTCTTGTCTTGTCCATCAACCAGAGGACCTATGGGCCCCTGCAAACCTGTCTCTCTTTCCTCCCAAGAAGAACATCAAGGCAAGAGGAATACCAACCCAGCCTCTTATGTCGGCCAAAGCAGAAACACCTTTCAGGAATATTGTTTCATTGACCTCAGCCAATTGTGTGTGGGGGGAACAGTCATAAGGAATTTTTAACTAAGAACAGGCACCTGGAATTGCCTTCCCTTTCCTCTCACCCAGTGCTTTTCTCTTTGTGTCAGGTCTCAGATTGTAAACATGAGGGCATGGGCATCTTGCTGTTATGCCTCCTAAGCTGCTCTGGGATCCTTTTGTGATTGAAAAGTGGGGTTGTTTTAAATCAATAATAAACTAATTAAATAACAGGAGAATAGAACAGAAATGAACAGAGTGACACACAGACTGTAATGCCATCTCCCTGCCTGTTAGAACTATGGAAAAGTGTAGTAAGGTTTAGAAAGAGCACTGTCACTACTGCACTCTCTCCTCTCTTCTCGTAAGAGCTCAATGTTTCAAACAGACAGCAATCTGAAGATCTTTCCGCTTCATTATTTGTTTAGAGGCTTAAAGATTTGGATCAAAGGAAGAACCTATTCAGGTCTTATCTAAATTTATATGCATTGCCCTATTAAATGCTTATCAGCACTGATTTCTTTGACCTAGTTTGTTTAAAGCACTAACAGAGGGCTGCTGTGGGAGAAACTTCTTAGTGCTCTCCTGTAATGCAGTCCTATATACAGCTTAATTTCTTTTCCACTAGGGATGTGTGAGGAGTTCACTGGGTTCCAGAAGAACTTTCAAAAGCCCCATATTTCTTCAAGCATTCAATGGAAATAATTTAACATCCACAAAATCTGACTATGAAAGAAAGCAAAACACACCACAAATCCCCTAGCAGAGATCTTTGAATGCCTGTGTATTAATTTGTGTCTGAGGCACTAAATTAGGTTAGTCATTTCTATTTTTCTGATAGAGTCCCTCTTTTAACAACTACATGGCAAGCAAGTTCAAGACAATTCCCTCTATACTGAGAGTAATATTTATTAAATTGGGCCAGTAAAAGTAGAAAAGAATTCTACTAGGTTTGTTTTTAACAAGAACCTACCAAAATTTTCAGGATTTTTTTCCAATAAATTTGACAGAAAGAACTCAATATCCAAGGAGGAAGAGGAGGAGGGGGGGACTGATGATTTTGTCCATCTTGATTTATTATAGTTCCGTCAAGAACCCTCAATTCACTGTGGAAAAACCAGTTAATGGCTGGAATCCTGTATCAACTTATATTTAACTAAGCAGTTAACTAAGCAATTTCTCCCAGAATGACCCCACCCAAACTTGATGGAAACATCATTCATACTTTCATTGTTAGTGGAATGGCCTTCCCTCTCCCTATTCAGCTGATGCCTGGTAAAGTAGGTTGGAGCCAGGGGTGGGGAGTTGTGATCATGGCAATAGCATCACAATTGTGACTTAAGTAGCAATTGTGAATATGAAAAAGTTACCGTTGGGGGACAATTTTGTCTTCATGATCGCTGTGTGTGTAAGTCACCTGTCAACTTATGTTGACTCCATGAATTTCATAGGGTTGTCTTAGGCAAGAAACTCTCAGAGGTGGTTTTGCCAGTTCCTTTCTCATTAGTGGTCTCCTATCCAAATACTAACCAGGGCTGAACCTGCTTAGCTTCCAAGATCAGACAGAATATGGTGCTCTAGGATATTTAGGCCCTTCTCAGCCAGTTTTTTTTTTCTTAATCAGTTTTTTAAAATTTATTTAATTATGGTACAGTGAGTGGCAATAGCAGGACAGTTCTCTTTCTACGTCTGGAGCATTTATATACAAGGTGGGATTTGATTTCAATACTAAGTATGTCTCTGTTGCCTTCAGTAATAAAGTAGATGCAACCACTCAGTTCTGGACATTCCTGAAAGCTGAACCATTTAAAGTATGTTGTTAATTCTCTGTTCTTTTATGTTTATCACTCCTGTCCCCACATTTTTTTTTTTGGTTCCAATATTACAGTTTATCACGAAAATGTACATAGGGCATTTGTATATAACATCTTACGTACAGACATGCCTGTTTGTTACTTCAAGTAATAGTGTAAAGAAAGTGTCCTTTTAATCACCTTTTCTTCTAATCTTATTACCCTCTGGTAGCAGGTTTGTTTTTCTTTGTTTTTTTTTGTGTTTTGCTCATTTACCCTTATGCAGTAAAACAGAGGGGTTACAACAATTCATAATACATTGCTGACAATTAAACAGTAATGTGAAGTGATGTGATATTAGCTTCTTTCCCCTATGAGGAAATAATACATCATGGTTGCTAGAATTTTGTGTTTTTCTTAGATATGTGATCCAATTAAATCCTCAAACAATAGTGTTGGGAGTAATAAAGAGAAAATTTAGAAGGGAATATCTAGCGTTGGTTATGTTTTTGCTAATTGTGGCATGTATATTATATATTAAAAAAAGGAAGATTGACTCTTCTGCCAATCCTTTGTCAATGGAGAAGGAAAATTTGGAACATGATATTAATAAGACCTTTAGACACTTGTGAAAAAGAAGAAATAACACAATAGAGACTTTTCAGACAAATGAGACTGTGTTCAGTTTTGGAATCAATACAGGCCGAGTGATTTAGCAACAACTGGATATTTGGACAGTTTGATTGTCAAAACTGAAAGGAACTGGATTTAATTGGTAACAACAATGGCAAAATAAAATATTTGTTTTGCTCATTGTTCTATCATTATTCCCATGTCCTTTGGTTTTGTTCATAAGGGATGCATCAAACCGAGTTCTGTAATTCTTGTTTGTGAACCTTGTCTGAAAAAGGAAGAATCAGCCTCAGCTGGAAAAAAAAAATGAAGAGTAATATTGATTCTAAAATAGGCAAATTAAATCTTAGAGATATTGCTGTTTTATTTCCAGGTTTTCTTCTAGGAAGCAAATGCTTAGACCTAAATTCAGTGTCTGAGATCCCACTCTGAAGCATGTGGGGCATGTGTGCACAACTCTGTGAAGCTCCACCTCAAGACCCAAAGGTGTTGCTACAGTTATTTACTGGTTGGAGGCAGTGTAGCAACCAGGATGGATGCAACTAGGATGGGCACTGCCTGGTCATCTTTTCCTCCCCCACCAACAGTGCCACTAGAGCTTGACAGATGCCCTGCAAGGAAGAGACTTTGGAATTTGCACTAGTGAATAGCCCCCTGTACAATGCCTAAACCAAGACAAATGTGCATGTAACTCCACAGCTGCGTAAACATATGTTGCCAAAAGGATTCCAATCAATAGGATGGTGTCAATGGCATCAGAATTTTCAGTCCCTCTGCCTTGATCCCATCTCCAGCTATTGAAAATCTACTCCAGAGGGTTTTCCTGAAGTTTTGGGAATAACTGGAGGGAGGGATGCACCAGGAAGGAAAGGTTGGACTCCCTCCCCGCCTACTTATACTGGATTCCACTCTAGTATGAATGGATGTCCACCACTGGATGCAGCCATCAGTCACCCGTGATTGCTAATATATGTGTGCATTCTCTATATAAAGCTCTTCTTGCTGGTTATGTCTGCTTTGAAATGGAGTGTTGGTCTGGCTTTTAGGGGGTTCCAGGGAATTTCAAAGGGCTCACTTTACAGAATCGCTTCCTCAAATTATCTTAAAACATACTTTATTGCTATGGTGGTTGCATATAGTGTAGACCACGATGCTAATTTATTTTCCTTTCCCCTATTCCTCCTGCCTAACAGTTAACAGTTGCTTTATTGAAAATGTAATTACTGACTTCCAGAACAATAACTGGAAAATGACTTTTTCTAACAGCCCAGATTGTCATACCACCATCAACACTGTGAAATCATTCCTGCGCAGAGGGGGATGGAGGGAGTAGGAGAGCGCCAGAGAGATTTCTTTGATTTCAGATGGATTTTAAATTACTGCAAAAAGATCTATTAATGTCGAGATAGCTCTGTTGTCATTATTTGACCCAGGGATTTTGCTGTGCAAGACAAAAGGTCAGTGCTTAGGAAAATGTAGGAGGGAATGCTTCTTTGAAGTTTAAAAATTCTCCCTGGGGTGGCAGAAAAAGAAGAAGAAAAAATGGAGAAAAGAAAAAAGAGTCTGCTTACTGAGATAATCTCTCAAAAGAGCTTGTACTATAACTGTTCCTTCACCCACCCCAACTTCTTTTCTATTTTTCAATGTTTCTGTTGCATTTTAAATTTGGAGATATGGACTACTGTGGATTTCTGTTCCTTTCCCTAGTATATTGATGTATACAATCAAACGAGCTTTAAATAGTTGAAGGGGCACTGCTCATGGTGAAACAACTCAGTAAACTTGAGCACAGTCTGTGTTATTTACTTAGACCCAAACCTTACTGCTAGTCCCAATTAAAGCAGACCTACCAAATCAAATTTTGAAGTATAAGCTAATGCTTATATAAATCCCATTGATTTAATGGACCTGCCCTAGTTGGGATTGTGAATAGGGTTGAGGCACTGGTACTTCAAAAACAACGAAGCTGAGACTTTTCAAGTTTGTAGCAAAGTAATGTCAGCATTTACTGATTGGAAATGTATGCTGCTGGAGCTGATGCAAAGCTGATCTCTGAATTGCTCTGCATTTGCAAACTTTGAGGCAGAGTAAATAGTACAGAGAAGAAAACCTATATAGTCTAATATGCATGGAGACTCGAAGCTAATTCTCATGTCACGCTTGCTTAATTCTGTAATTTACCATAGTGAAGATGAGATTGTATCATTTGTTCGTTATTTCTTGTTGTTAATTATTTTGTGCTATGCTGCTTACCAGCCCTCTGCTGCTCCTGTGACAGGAGCACAGGCAGTTCTAGCTTATGGTGGGTCATTTAATATTTTGGGGCAGCTGGTCATGACTGGAGAAAGAGCAAGATGAGTGGCTGGTAGTAGGACTGCATCTGTCCAAATAACTGTGACTGAAAAACCCTTTTCAGTAAAGACACCCACCTGTAAAGAGCTGTCCCCAAGAAATGCTTTTTCAAAAGCAGCTGGCTATGTGCATAGGAGATGCTGTGACAGGATCCAAAGAATACTAATCCATAGTCACATTTGAGGTGATTCCATAGGCCCTATGGATTGTACAATAGATTTCCCAGGTGGCAAGGCTGCTACAGCCTCTTTATTCCGAAGACCTGGCATTCAACTGGTTGGCTAATGTCTGAGCTGTGGAATGAGATGGCTGAAACTCAAAGTAAGTAAAAACAATTGTTTGATTTTTTTTCAGCTACCATCACCATCACTATCAATACCATTCTTGTTAATTTATTTCCCAACATCCAAGATGCCTTACAACAACCAAAGCACAGGTAAAAACATTGGCCAGCAATTCTACAATGGCTACTTAAGTAGCATCTACTTGCCCAGCCCCACACTAAACCTACGTACTGGGCAGCAGCTGCACAGAGAGACACGTTCCATTCTTCTGGTGACTGAGGTGCAGTCAGATGATGTTTCCAACCCCCTCTTAATAGCAGTAATTTGTGACAAAGACATGCAATAGGGGTCTTGTTTCTGGTGGTCACAGCCTTTCTTGGGAGTGGAGTAGATGGGTTGAAACATCATTCACCTGTGCCTTGATCACTAGCAACAGAATTGATCCCCTTCTCTCCATGTGACTGCTGCCAAGTAAACAAGGATTAGGGGGCAATTACAATTGTGGCAATAGAGTCATAATTGTGAATGCCTAGGAACCATGAAAACAGGTCTACTATGGATGTGCAACTCCAGGGTACACATTTACTGAGACTGATCCTGAATTCTAGCCCTGATGATAAAGTTTAAAGAGCAAATACATAAGCTATTCTATTAAAATTCAAATAGTATAAAAGCGATAAAACATAACATTCGGAATCAAAGTATAGCACAAAGACCAGACACATTAAAAGAACTTTCTGCACATCACTACATATCTGTTTAAATGGAAAGATCTTTATTAGCAGGCAGAAGAAGAGCAGAAAGAGAGCCAAATGTAGAAGCAAGGCTTACAAAGAAACTGAGAATGTGAGGTGAGGCTTATAAGTGCCTTTCAAATATAGTGTGGAAAAGCAGTGGAGGTGGCAGCAAGCCCCAGCCATCAGGTACGCTGCCCTCTTTGGGGCTCCCTGCCTCTGGAGAGCCTGCCAGCCATCTGCTTCTGTCTTGTGCCTCTAGGGCAGAAGTGAGAGGATGGCATGCTCCCTAGAGATGGAAGAGCACAAATAAGGCAGTGTGCCTAGTGTCTGGGGTTGCTACTCTCTCTGTTGCTACCGTACACCATTTTTAATAGGGACTTCAGCATGCATTTTTTTTAGGGGGGGGTATTTGTGGGAGGTTCTGGAACCAATCCCCCATGGATGCCACTGTAGTCTGGACCCAAGCCTTATAGGTCATGCTCAGTACTTTGAATTGTGCTAGCCACAAACTAGTAGCCGGTGAGCCTATTTCAACAAGCAAATTAAATTGTCCTGTAAGCAGACATGGCCAGCACTCTGGCTATAGTATTTGGGTCCCACTGAAGTTTCCAAACAGTTTCCCTAGGTAGTCCCACATACAGTGTGTTGCAGCAATCTGGAATGTAATTAACAGGAATGTAATCAACAATAGCTGGAACTCCCATTTAAGGAATGGTCACATTTCATAGAATTATAGAAATGTAGAGTTGGAAGAGACCACATGGGCCATCCAGTCCAACCCCCTGCCATGCAGGAATGCCCTCAAAGCACTCCCGACAGATGACCATCCAGCCTCTGCTTAAAAACCTCCAAAGAAGGAGACTCCACTACACTCCGAGGCAGCCTATTCCACTGCTGGACAGCCCTGACTGTCAGGAAGTTCTTCCTGAGATTCCGGTGGAATCTCCTTTCCTGCAGCTTGAATCCATTGCTCCTTGTCCTGGTCTCTGGAGCAGCAGAAAACAAGCCCTCTCCCTCCTTTACATGACATCCCTTCAAATATTTAAACATGGCTATCATGTCCCCTCTTAACCTTCTCTTCTGCAGACTAAACATACCAAGCTCTCTAAGTCTATCCTCATAGGGCATGGCTTCCAGACCCCTCACCATTTTGGTCGCCCTCCTCTGGACTTGCTCCAGCTTGACCATGTCCTTCTTGAATTGGGGTGCCCACAACTGGACACAGTATTCAAACCAAAGCAGAGTAGAGTGGTACCAGTACCTCCCTCAATCTAGACACCATACTCCTATTGATGTAGCTGAGAATTGCATTGGCTTTGTTGGCTGCCACATCACACTGTTGACTCATGTTCAGCTTGTGGTCTATTAAGGCTCCTAGATCCCTTTCACACGTACTGCTATCCAAAATTTGGTATTGCTGCCTCAGAGTGTGCTAGAGTCACCTTCTTTGAAAGTCTGTTTGAGGCTGGATGGCCATTTGCTGGGATTGCTTTGAGTGTGTGTTCCTGCATGGCAGGGGTTTGGACTTGATGGGCATTGTGATCTCTTCCAACTCTATGATTCTTTGATTCTAGGAGTCTAAGTTTTAACTGTGCAAACACACTCACAGCCACAACCAAAGGATCCATGCTGAGGATCCATGCTGGAGCTGAGTCCAGGAGCATACGCAAACTGTGAACTTGAGATTTCAGGGTTGATAGGCACCACTTTAGAAATAGTTTATCCTAGCTGAGTGGGGATTTGAACCCTAATCTTCCTGAGTTGTAGTCCAACACTGAATCACACTGGTTCAAAGTTACATTTATAGAACTTCTGTGATGGTTTAGACTTTCAGAAAGGAAAAGAGGCTAGAATTGCCTCAGAAGCAAAAACAATATGCGGAAATGGTTTGGACTGCTTCTGGAGTTCTCTTTCCACTTTTCTGTATTAAATCCCCAACATCCACCATTACACATCCCATATCTAGTCTTTGGTCTGCATTCTTTCCTACTCCCTATATTTTTGATAGGAAATAAAAATGAAAGATAGGTGGTTAGAATACCATAAAGTTAAGAATGTTATATCTGTACCATTGATGGTACCATAGAGCAGAACTGAGAACTGATGGCACAACCAGAAAAAGACAAGAGATTGCTGAAATCATCCTCAGATAAAGGTGGTCATTTCTAGGTGGAGAAGATAGTCATCTTCCCAGATAGTTACTTTCTTCACATATGTAAAAACAGCAAAGAGTTCTGCTACACTTCATTAGATGCATGGAATATTATCCAGCATTTAATGCGTGGATGGATGGATGGACGGATGGACGGATGGACGGAGAGATAGACAGAGCAAGCTTGGGAATAGGAGGCAGTAGGCAGTGATTTCAGATGGGAAGTTAAATGCAGACTAGAGACTTCTATGTGAACTGATTCTTCATTTCTAGAATGTAATAGTTGGGCTGAAAGTGGATTATGGGATTACCTGCATTTTTTCTTTCCATTTTGTGCTGAGTGTAAGCTGTCTTTTGCTTGACATAAGACATACATTCAGGTCAGCATGCCTTCCCAGAGCTTTTCTGTCACCTTGTGCTATTATTCCTCTGCTTTTGGAGAAGATGCAGTGTCATTAGCTGTCTTGGTTGAGCAGCTTCCAAGGCACATCCACTGGATGAGTCAAAGAAGGTGACTTTTAACAATTTTAGCCAGGTGCATTTGCTCTCCAATCTTTTTTTTTTTTTTTTTAAACAGTACTTCAGTGGTAGGGAGTCCTAAACAAAACCTGACATGCAATCAACGTGTATCTTTCTTTTGACTTTGTTCAACCCAAAGTAGTGGATTTGAGCAGATTAAATTTTATTTCCTTGTTTATTCATACAAAGGCAAAAGTCAGACACTTATTAGTAGAAATGTCAGAATGCTCCAGAAATTGAAGTTCTGATTAACGTTTGAACTAGATGTCTAACATCAGTAATATATTGTATATGAAGCTGTTTCAATAACCTTTAGGAACTTTGCTGGCATAAATGACTCTGAAATTATACTGACTGCAATATGCTTGAAGGTTCAGAACTGCAGTTAACGAGAAACATTAATTTTTGATGTCCATGTATGAAACATTGTAGCTTTCAGGTAGGTCCAGAACGTGCTGGTGATCAGTAATTCCTGTCAACCTCTAGATTATTGACTTCTCCACACTGTTGTAACTGAGCGTACACGTAGGACATCCCTCAGCAGAATCACAGTAGGACTATCTTTTTACATCTTCGGGCATGGGAACTAATTATACATTATCACCTTCAGAGTGGAGATAAATGAGAGATTGATATCCAGAGTGCTCAACTTACCTAACCGTAACTTCCCTGAAATTGGGGTACATAAATTCATTACAGAATAAGCCTGAGATAGTTTGCTGCCTGAGGGGAAAAAAAATAAGATGTCCTAATCCATTTCCATATTAGAAGCGTCTGAACATCACTTGAACATTAGCAAGGAAATAATGTTCTCCACCACATCACACACTAGGCCAGAAAGAGGCTGTGGGAAAGTCTATGGAAAACAATTCTGTCTTATCATGACTGGTCATCATTCCTCACATCTCTGTTGCCTAAGGCAGCTCCCTTACTTTTCTTAATGGCAGGACTTACCCTATTCTATTGGGAACCCAGCTCCTACATGCTTCAGGAATCCAGCTGCCACTGGATAGCTCTGAATTGCAATCAGAAGAGGAATCCATGGCCTCTCCTGTTAAAGCCATCTCATGCTGGTTCCAAACATTTTTGGTGACTTGTATGGTTATTCGGCATAATTTAATGGGAAATTTATTTTAATTGGTTGATTTCATGGCTAAAGTCTTGCTCCTAGAAATGGTTTTTAGAGCACAACTATGATGATTACTGGGTCAAATGACAGCACTGCACCCTCAAGCAATATATTCTCTTTCCTGACATTTTGACACCAAGACAAAGCAGGCCACAAGACAGTGTTTATACAGCAGGAGCGGAACAGTCAGTCTTGGACAGCTGAAATCAACCTTGACTATATTTAGATGGGAGTTCCATACCCTATTATTTGTGCCAGCTCGCTTTCATACAAGACAGTTACAGTGCTTTGATACCACTTCAACAGACATGGCTATAACCTATAGAACCTAAGAATTTATAGTTTCATGAGGCATTCAGAATTCTATGTCAGCTGCAGTGATTCTCCAAACTACAAATCCCAGGATTCCATAGGATGGAGCCATAGCAGTTAAACTGGCAATAAAGTGCCATACTTGTTTAATGTGAAAAAGTTTGTTGCAGTGTGCTCCGTCATCTCCTTCTTCACCTTCTCACTGTACCCACTGCAATTTAGTTCTTCTATGCCATGACCCAAAGAAGCAGTCAGGAGTCTGACATCAAAGGAGAGGAAGAATATGGGGCAAAAAGTTCAGCAATGCCAGCTGTGGAGATGTTGAACCAAGGTCCAAGCCTAGGCATCATGCATGAGCTGCTTTCTGTCATCCAGGAGCCTACTAAGCCAGAGAGAGGCCCCAGCTAGGTTTCTTTAAGAAACTGCTGACATTTATACAAGGGGATCTAAAGTCTCCCACATCTGTCTAACCAGTATCACCTTCCAGTGTGGCCTCACCCTGCATAGATATCCTTCTAAACCAGTGGTTCTCAACCTTCCTAATGCCACGACCCTTTAATACAGTTCCTCATGTTGTGGTGACCCCCAACCATAAAAATATTTATTTATTATTTACAATGCCTCCCCCCCGGCAAAGGCCGCCTCGCCAGCCAGGAACGGGGGGGGTGGGCAGGGAGGGAAAGAGGAGCAGCGCGTCTCCCCCAGGAAAAAACTCCGAGAACCCCCCCCCCGGGCTCTGCTTTTGGTTCACTCTAGTTTCCGCTGGGGGACAGTGTGGGAAAAGTTTCCAGAGTGTCGACCCTGGTCGAGGGGGAGGAATCCCAGCACCTTGTCTTTTGTGCTGGGTGCAGCTCTCCCCCCGGAAAAGCACCGCCTTGCGGCCCCCTGGCCCTTCCGCAGCGCCCCCCTCCGTGGCGAGTGGGGCAGGGGCCATGGTGAGGAAGGGGCCTGCCCCCCATGCTGCTGCCGCCCCCCCAAGCTGGCCCGTCAGACGGGAGGTTCTCCTGGTAGCGGAGAAGGGGAGCAATTTCAGTCCCTTCTGAACAGGGGGCAGGTGGACACAAGTGCGTGGCTCGCGCTTGCGCACCACCACCGAGGAGGGAATGGAGCCTAAGACCATCGGAAATACGTTTTTTCTGATGGTCTTAGGCGACCCCTGTGAAAGGGTCGTTCGACCCCCAAAGGGGTCACGACCCACAGGTTGAGAACCACTGTTCTAAACCATCCTCAATGACAAGAGAAGTAACATCTTAAGACAAAATGTAGATCTGTGACTCTAACATCATCACTTTTTCTTCTGTATGATTTTTAAGACCTCTACCTGGTGAAGAAGCCAGTGCATGATGTATTTTTCACTTTTTTCGTTGGCCCAATGAAGGTATCTCTGTCTTGTGGATTTTCAATTTTGTTGTATTTTACTATGCCCATAGAATAGCTACATGACTGCTTCAGCAAATACCTGGCAATTATCAACCAAGTTAGCTCCAATTGTAGATATATTCATATCAGGGCCAATTTTATTGGTGGTATAAAAGGAAAGAAATGTACTTGCTTTTTGAGGATACCTATTATCCTAACTTTTTTTTCTGCTGTTAAGCGCTATGGGCTCATAAAAGGATCCACATACACATGTTGAGTGCACACAGATTTTACAAAATTAACCATAATTGCATGCACTTCTCTGTATCTGCAATTCCCACAAAGACTATTAATTACAGAGCAATCAGCCATAATATGGCCTTTGCTATTTATTACAATTCAGGAATAATGGCTACCATAAACTGTAAATATTATACTTGGTCTTTGTCAAAATGAACATAAGTGGGTTTTTTTTTTAAATACTATTTAGCCAATGCATTCCGCAATATTCTTTATGTGAGCTATGCAGCTACTAGTTTAACATGCAGTTGCAGTTTGTTGGCATTATTCATTTGCCTTACTAGTAACACTTCTATTAAATATATAATTAAGTTCAAATTGTGTCTTGTAAACTCAATTTTTGCTATGAGGGATTTAAAATGTTCTAAATAGGCCCATTTTTCTTTAAAAAAAAGTTCATTTTGGATGTAATTAGGAAATGAAAGTCAAATATGCCTGAATGACATAAAATGATAATGGCTTAGACTGCTTAGACCACCTACCATTCATCTGCTCGTATGAGAATGGAATGGAATCATCTAATCCTAACACTCTAGCAACAGTAAACTATTGAGGCAGGTCTTCATAGCAATAATTACACTTTTTACTCCATTATATAGGGGAGGTGACACATTGCTTGGCAGTAATAAGTGTGAATAGACCAAAATTAAACATGAGTAAACTGTGTGGTACAACTAAAAAATTAAAAAGAAAGCTAATGCAATTCTAGGCTGCATGAATTAAACTGTACTGTCCAGAAACAGGCAAGTAATGGTGCCAGAAATAGCTGAATCCTGCCTCCAGCTATACAACAAAACTACCAGGGGCAAGATAATGCTAAAAAAAAATAATGGTCTGTATTCTCTGTCAGCTGCTTCGGTAAGGATACTTAACAAAGCATAGTTAGTGCTGGCCTGACACCTCCCTCCCTCAACCACTGAGAAAAGCATTATTTACTCGTGTTCTGACTGCAGGAAGAATGGACTTCCTTCTGCCCTTGTAGCTGATGCCCCCTTAAAGTAAGTGGGGAGAGGGACTTATGATTGTGGCAACAGTGTCAAAATCATGACTAAGTAAGGATGATGAATATGAAACAGTTACAGACAAGCAAATTTTGGTTGATATTTCTTATACACAGGCCATTAGCTGCTTAAAAAATATCACGATGCTAGTGATTATAATGGAGGAGGGAACAAATTTCCAACATAGTTCTTATTACACATTTGAACCTTTTTATCACATCTCTGGTACAAGTAACTCACAAACCTCTCCCTTTTTGATCCTTTGTACGACATTCATGGTAATCTGGGAAGTTTTGTGAGTTTGTTGTAATAACAAAGTCAGACCTTGTCTCAGTTCTGTTAATAATTTAAATTTAATCAGTATCTGAATGGAAGGCTACTGGCGTTGCTCATGGTCTTCTCAGAAATCCAGTTGATGTTTCACTCAGATGAACAGGGGAAGGGTGGTGAAAAGGAGAACAAAATTAATTTAGACCTGTCCCCAACCTGTACCACTTCTTCTGCCTTCTTCTGGCCCCAATAATAGTATGATATCTGAAGCAGAGAACATCCTGATTTATGGATGGTTCTTAGTTCCTTACAGCTTGATTTTTTTTTAAGAGTACAGGAAGAATACAATATGATATGGCATTGGCTCAGATAGGTGAACCTCCACATATTTCATTCTGAAATGGAAGAATTAATAATTATAACCCCTCTCACTTCGCTGTGAAAGACTATGAGAAGTGTTAGTTTGTTTTTTGCACTTCAGAATTTTTTGGCAAAGATTCATTTGTAGAAAAATCTTCTTGTTTGTTTTTTAATTGATTTTAATTGATTTTGTGCAAAGCCATAATTTCTGCAAAGAAAGCAGTGCATTTCATCCAAAGTAGTCTGTTTTGTTGCAGAAATTGTAGGTTTCCTACAATGTCTAAAATGGTGGAGAATTTTGCTTAAAAAATCCCATGATTTTTGCATACTGTTCCCAAAAAACGTCTTTAAATGCAAACATCTTATGGAGCTTCACCATTTTCTCACTGGGCTGTCCTGACATGTCAAAATGCCCTTTCTTATCAAAGATCAGAAAATCTTTGAGTATTATTTCCATCACTTGTGTTGCTTCACTCTTTATGGTGGACTTGACTCTGTACTCTTCTTCCTGTTCTGACAAGATACTGTTACGGCAGTTTGTAGCCCGGACTTGTGGGATATTAGATATCATTTTGATATCAATAATTTGTCCTTCTATACTCCTTTTTCCTCCATGTGCTTGCAAGACCCCCGGACAAGCTCGCATACTGGCATGGGCGCTAATCACTGAAATATTCCAAACAAATACAGGCAGGCCAGAAATAGCCAGACTGCCACTTCAAGAGACCTCAAGGCAAGTACCACATTATGTATGCACGCAACTTACAAAGGACTCCCTGCCCCGAGCAGGCAGCTTGACGAGCTGAACACTCACCTGTCAAGCACTCTGTATTTGCATACTGGCTACTCTATTGACAATTCGGTCTTAATCATGTAAAATACTGACCTTTCGGAGGCTTTGTCTCCAACCTGAAACTCATTGTTGTCCCCAAGAACAGACTAGTCTATGGCCACATTTCCCCCTATAAGAACCCCAGACTTTGAGCGCTTCCTCAGATCGCTCTTGGTTTCCATCTGGCCTTGCTGTCTCTTCGTTCGGCAAGCCTTCCCTTCAGCTCCAAGTGCTGAGAAACTCCATTTCCACAAACTTCTTCTTCAGACTACCCGGGCTTTAGGACAGGTGTAGTATTTCCCATACCAAACCTCCTCTCAAAATCCCTCTATCCAACTCCAACCTTTATTTCTATAGTTCTCTCTGTCTGTGTGTGTGTTGCATACACTGGTTTGGTGGTATATTAATAAAAACAACAATTATTATTTTACTTCTGTTTGCTCCTTGACTCAGCCTGACCCCGTAGACATTGGGTAAAAGATCTCGCTCCGTTGCCCTGCCTCTCGTATTGCTAGCGTGTGCTCTTTTGACTAATTCCCAACTTTGTAATTTGGAGCGCACTTAGGTGTCCCTCACGGGACCCCCAGAAATCAGGGTAACAATACTAAAGATCTGAAAATAGTGAACAGGTATACATGGGAAGGTGAGTGGTCTAAATCTGGATTTGCTACAGTGGTCTTGTGAAAGAATCTCGTCTTTTTCCTTCTGTTTGTCAGTCACAGCTATATACAGAAGGGAATGGGATTGCAGGGAATTTTTCAAACACTGACAGGCCACCTACAGTTTGTTTGTTTGTTTGTTTGTTTTCCCCCAACATGTGAGGAAGAGGGATGAAGATGTGCTGAGCATGTCAGAAAGAAAAGAAACACACAAGGAAGACATGTAACAGCAGACATGTGGGAGAATTGCTTGGAAATGCACCTATGAGCACTGCTGGCAGAATTTCTGAATGATTTTGTTCCAATATACCGCAGGTACAATTTTTGATAAGTCCGACTGGGCTATGGTAACAGTAACTGTAACAACAAGTAAATTATCAATATATTGTAGCTACCTCCTGCATTTATAAATGGCTCTTTTTTTAAAAAAAATTGTATTGCTTAAAACAAATAATCAACAAACTGGAGAACTTCAAATGTGAACTTAGACCATTTCCCAGTCTGAGATTTAATGCCTCTGTATTTGCAGGACATCCTTTTCCTATCTGATGTCCTCCTGGTGCATTGTACTAGAACTCTCTGTCCCAATCCGTGCTGCTACTGGTCATGTTGACAGGGGATAATAGCAGTTGTTGTCCCTGAGCACACTGGCTTAGGGAGAATGTAGAATTTTTTAAAAAAGCTTAACACTGTTTTCTAGACACACACTGATGCAATATGCGGAGAAGTCCTATCACTTTTTCTTAAATGACAATTGATGTAATGAGAACCCATCATTATGAATGTGAAAAACATATATATTACTTTAGCACTGTCAGTCCAATGACTATATGATAGTGATTATAAAAAACCACACAAGTGTTAGATATAATATAGCAAATCATACCTCTGTAATGTTCTGAACCATGTTTATTTTGCACAAATGCTAACATGAAGCACAATTAATATTCTGTCATCTTATCTTCTTTCTATAATGCTTTCCTAGAGAATGTGGTGTCAGGATTTTTATGTCCTGTAGGTGCCATGAATTATATTGGCATGGTGTATTGCTTTGACCTTTTCTACCTGGCTTAATTTGAGTAGCCATTCCAGTACCCTGGCTCTTAACTGCTTTATTACCCTTTAGAGGACAGATAGCCAAAAAGCAGGCATTAAAAATAGTCACCCTCATTTCGCCACTGGCAGTGTTTTTCTTTTTATTTCACACAACACTTTTGTCCAAGTTTCACATTAATTACTCTCTAAAAATGGAAGTCTCTTATCAGAGATAAGTTATAAAAGAAGGGACAAAGTGCATAGAATGCTGAGACAAAGCATATCATATGGGATAACAGAAAATAGTGTAGTACAAAGTTCTTCTCTTGTGACTCAGAATTCATTTGCATATGACAAAGATAACAAGGTGGAAAATGAAATAAAATTTCCATCCTCCTCCATTTTGGCACTGAGATAAGCTGTATTGTGGTGCTGCTTCTTTGACCTTAATAATGGGAGACTGTCTAATGAATGGGTGATGTTAGGCATTACATTTATGAAAAAATATAAAGCCTGTCATGATATCATTGAGATTGCATCTAGAGTATAGGATTTCTGCATTTAAAAGTGTGAGAAGAATAATGAGTGATTTTAATTTCTTTTTGTTTCTTAAGGTTGGGGTATGTATATATGAAGTAAGATGTTTCAGCCAGAAATTTTGTTTCAGAACAATAATTTTCCAAAATGGGTGCCTAATAATATTAGAATGTTTAAGGAATTTTGAGTTCCTTAGGAGAAGCTCTTTAACTGTTTACAAGGTCTTTACTTACTGTCTGTGAGGTCTGGTCTCTGTATCAGCTTTCTTACACCATTTCCACACTAGACTATTACAATGCTATTTTTCCACTTTCAACATCCTATGGAATCCTGGGGTTTGCAGTTTACAGAAGGAAGCCCCTCCATAAATTGCAAACTCTAAGATTCCATAAGATGTTGAAAGTGGAAAAATAGCACTACAACAATCTATTGTGGAAATAAGTCAGAGGCATACAACTGTGACACAAGGACTGTATGGAGTCCAATATGCTGCCTGTGTGACCTTTCAACATGGAAGGAATTCACCCTCCTTTTTCTATTTGGGGAAAATGCTGCTTGTTGACTTCCAGGATTACAATTTCCCCACCAACAATAGTGACATGAGTTCACTTTATCAGTGGAAATTACTGCAGAATGGGAGAGACTTTTACCTCTACTATTCTCCAGTGATCACCATACCTTCTACGTCTCTTGATTTGGCGGGGCAGTTCCAAATAATCCTCTGTCATCCTACTTGTTCAGCTACAGTGACCCCTACACTTTCATATGGGTTCAGGGTCCAGAACCCTCACAAACATCAAAAAACCCCACAAAACGCTCCCCCTTTGCCCCTGCTCCCAATCCCTTCCAGGGTTCCCCCTCCAATTCTCTTGCCTTTTGCCTCAGCATGTGTTCTCTGTGCTGGGCCAAAATGCAAGGGACTGGGAGGAGAAGCTCCAGAGAGCAGAAGGCATGCGCATGCCTTCCCCCATTCCCTTGTGTTTTGCCTTGGTGCGCATTCTTCGTGGCAGGGCAAAATGCATGGGAATGGGAGGGGATAGCTCAGAAGGGGAGAAATAAGATGTGTATATGCCTTCCTCATTCCCCCATTCCCTTACCTTTTGCCTTGGTGCACATTCTTCCTCCAAAGCCAAATGCATGGAAATAGAGAGGGAGCTCCAGAGGGGAGAAGGAGGTGTGTGTGTGCTTCCCTTGCCTTTTGTCTGGGCATGTTTGCCTTCCTTCTCTGCAATTGGCAAAATGCAAGAGAATTGGAGGAGGGGAACTGGGGGGAAGGCACACATGCACCTTGCAAATAATCAAATTCATGAAGGTCGGACCTTTGACTGTGTAGGGAAGACTGTGCTTTTAAAATGTCCCACTTTCTCTCTCTTCTTGCCATTTCCTCCCTTTGCCATCAGTTTACCTCAGTCACTGCCTACTAAACTAAAAGCATGAGTAGTTTGCATTCCATTAACTCAAAAGATGTGAAAAAGAGGAGGGGCAGAATCTTGCCCTTCTCAGAGGGCTCAGGCAAAAGCAAACTGCTGCAACCTTGCCTAGCTTGTACACTCTTCCTCATTAATAACTTTTCCCACTTTCACCACATTCTGATGTCTGTTGGACACACACGTCCCAGTTTTCCTCTGTTAAATGTTGGAGGGTATGGATCCATACATGATCGTGACTCATGGGAGAAGGTTTAAAATTCTCCATTCCTGCATACCATTGTGTATCTGTGTGCATTCATACACATGCATGTGCTCTAATGTAAACATCAACTTCCTACAACCACTAGAAATGTCCCATAGTTCCAAAAAAAAAAACAACACTGTTTTTTTGCTCTTTTTGCTCCCTGCTCTAAGTGCTTCAGCCTAACCAGCTGTACTTTCAAGGACATTTTCAGTGTGATCATTGAGCTCAGAACAGATGACCTTCAGGTCTCAGACCTTAGATATGTTTTCTTTCCTGTAAACCTCCAGCCTATTTTAAATTCTCTTTGCTGAACTAAGAAAGAGAAAAATGACCCTACGTTTTTATTTAAACACTTATTCAGATAATTCTATGCTATAATACAGCTAAGAAATTCTGATTCCACTTGTACATTTTTAGCAAGAGGAAAAATGGTATGGTAGAAATAGGAGCTCTAACTCATGATTCCCTGGTCTGATCTGTAACTTGGACAGCATGTGGTTAATTCTTTACATGGTGCTAGATTCCCAGTGATCTGTCATTTAGGATGAATAGATGATCACTTGATTCAGTTTTTCTCCCTTGCCTCTCAAACACTGATAGACGTATTTCTGGCCTCTTTAAATTAGTGCATGCATAACACTCCAGCAACTGCACCCATGCAGTGTGCAATTAAATCTGAAGTTTACTGACTGAGCTTCACACTTTGTCACACTCCTCAAAAATAAAGTTGTTCATATGCAAGCCCATGCCACTTATGAACTTTTCCTCAAGATAAAGATTCACTTTGCACTCTCCACTATCAGCCCATATAAAATTGGAGAAGAGCTTTGTTTTTCATGGCTGGGAACTGTATAAAAACATCACTTTCAATCAGGATCAGATATTCACAAGAAATGTCTCACAAAAGATATCTTTGATTCAATCATGGATTCTTTTGGTGTTAACAGAAAATTGTGAAGCTCTTAATAGCAGTGCTTTAAATGCAACAGATTTTTCAAGAACTATGCCTAACCATGTGATCATGTTAAGAAGCTGATACCATTAGTTCTATGTGTTATTAGACTGAGCATATGATTGTGAAAAAAAGGGGGGAAGTTACATTCCCTCCAGTGTGTGTATATAATATAATGTATACATCTCGGTAATGTGTCTGAAAATCACTCACACAGTCAGCTCCTTGATGAATGTAAAAGACTTCTGAAAATTGTACCAGATGTCTTTAGTGGCTTGAAGGCTCCACTGACATAAAATCTACATTTATTCTCATCATTCCATACTTTAATACTTTAATTATCTATTTCACATTTGGTCTTCAGAGCAGACCAGAGAAGCGTTTAATTAACATTCTGGCTTTAGTATAATTACATGTATTTGGTAACTCTATCTTTAGTGTGGCTTTATAATTGATGGATTGTGATATTCAGGAAATGTACTGTCATTTTTGGTGTGCTACAAGTACAGTTCAGATATCTAAAACTTGCTGAATTAATTTAATAAGTCTTGACATAGCTTAGGAATGGAAGTGCAACCAGGAGCACATGCCTATAGCTGAAACAGATGAGGCTCAGGTATCATGCCAGCTGATTTTGTAATGCATTTGTCCTCAGTTGAATAATTTGCCATTTTTAAACAATCAATCAGACCTGTTTTAACTCATAGTGTTCCAGGACAATGTAACATCTGCTGTGTTTTGGGATAAATAACATTGCCAGGATGGGGGTAGACAGGAGAGACCACTGGAAAAACACATCTGCTGTGGTGACCAATGCAGGCCACAACAAAACAATTGCCCAAGGAAGAAATGGGGAAAGAAAATAAGTATTCATAAGAAAACAAATGCTAATAAAAGTTTTATGAAATCAATGGGTTCTTTTAAAACAGCAGTGAATGAGTGGGAGAAGAAGAAAGGTTGCATTGCCTTCAAATTCCACTTGTGGGCTTCCAATAAGCACCTGATAGGCCACCATGAAAGCAGAAAGTTGAACTAGATGGGTCTTTGGTCTGATGTAGCAATTCTGGAACTGAAAGTATGGCCCTTTCTGCATGAGGTGAGGGAATCGCTCCATGCCGTTACCTACCACTTCTTCTGGGGTCTGAAACAATGCAGACTGTCCCTGAAGCCCTTCTGCAGGGCTCCTCCTTGGTCCAGGGCTAATTGGAGCAGTGCAAGGTCTGTAGATCTGCACTACTCCAGCTTCCAAAATGGCGGCTTCCGGCTTCCAAAATGGTTGGTCATGGTTCCCGACCAACCGTTGAAGCTCGCCACACCTAAAACCCACCCTCCGCAGATTGCAGACTTGCATTGGTGCGAGCCTGCGAATCTGCACAAGGGAGCAGAAACGCAATGGTGCATTCCAGGAAAATAAAGACCTGTTTTTTGCAGTCTTTAGAAAACACGCTGGAGAACCACTTCGAGTTGTTTTGGAGTGGACTGAGTTGTGGATCTCCAGTAGGTAGTCCACTCCTAGTCTGCTCCAAGGTGCAGACAACCTCCATGAGAGGACGCACTGCCCCGTTCTAATTGCCTGGTGCAGAAAGGACCTATGTCTTTCTCCAGCCCTCCTTCACAATCTTCCCAGTGCCAATGCTGGGGTGTGGGGGAACCAAACGTCTAGCTAGACAGAAGACAAAAAAAGGTGAAACCACCCAATAAACTTGAATACTCATCTTCAATAAAAGATCTGTAGGGATCTGCTGCATTTGGACTAGCAACAATGCTCATTTTCACTATCAGAATATAAAGGATCTACACTTCTCACAACTCCAGATTCCAACTCTGTCCCCACATCTACTTGGAAAGCAGTATTATAGGGCTCAAGAACATTACTCATAAGATCGGAAGTATATTTACTTGTTCTTCCTCCAATGTGATGTATACCAACCTTTGGCAGCAATACTATGTTCCCTTATTAACAAGACAGGAGCAGAATATCTATTGGGATTTTGAGATAAAATTTAAGGGAAAGCAAATCCTATGCACTCAAAAGTAAGGCCCATGGAGTCTTTCTGCAGTTACTAATGCAATCCCAAAGGGGCCTAATCTGAACTAAATATTTAGTTCCACGGACTGGGGCCTGTAAATCTGTGGAATCCTCAGTGAGAACTGTGGTCTTAAAGTTACACAATACCTTCTCAGTCACTAACCCAGATAACATAAATTGGCCTACTTATGAGGAGACCAGCTGTTTAGATTATAGTACACACTTCGGGGAGCAGAAGCATACTTAGGATTGGATTGTTTGATGCAGCCAGGTAACATGGGCCTTACTTCTTCTCCTTTTCCCTCCTTCTTCTCTCCCCTGGACCAGAGTGCTGGTGAAGTTATGCCTCATAGTCCATTCCAGTGCAAAAGAGGAGGGAGAGGGGGGTGGAGGTTGTTTTTTTAAACCTAATAACTGGGTGAATCTTCTGTGGGACCTTGTTGGAGTTGGATCAGTCTTCTTAGTCCAGAGATGTGTTAGACAAGAGAACAGTAAATGTTCAGCTCGGCAACTGAAAACTAACAAATTCCAGGACTGCAGCCATGGTTTTTGTGTGACCCTTTAAGAAAATATGAGGGCAAGTTACAGGAGTAAACTCATCTGAAGTTCACTGCCAATACAGATCATTATACTTCCCATCCCCTTCTCCTCTGCCTTAAAGCTAGTTAAATGTTTTCTCAGGCGTGCCTCAATGACCAATCAGAATAGGTGAGGGGGAACTCTGTGTGGCACGCATGTAGAGACTGCCTTTTCATCCTAACAACAATCTTGTGGAGTAAGTTAAGTGAGAAGAATGCAAGAGGCTCATGGTGAACACATGAACTTTAAGGGGAAATTAGGAATTGAACCTTACAGTTCCATGTCGTGAATCTATAGAATTCTGCCTTTAACAATACAACCCAACACAGGCCTACTCAAAAGTAAGTCTTGTAAATCTATGAAATTCTAAATTTACAATTGTGACCTTAAAGGTATACAAGGCAAAGCCCAGAGGCTTTATTCTGAGTAGACCAGCTGCTTGGATTGCTCTACACATCTCTGGGAACAGAAGCCTAGAAAGTACCAGAGTTTGAAAATACTTGAGCCAAGGAATTGGAGGAAAAAGATCTCTTGTGCTTTGCAAACAGCAACGAATTTTCATCACATCCCACCACAGCATCTGAAAAATTCAAAATGCTGGCTTTGACATTTAAATCCCAACATGGCTTTGGTCCAGACTATTTGAAAAACTCTATCACCCCATATGAGTCTGCCTGGGCTCTAAGATCTACAGGGAAAGGCATTCTTTCGGTTTCACCACCCCCACCCCAAGGATGTCTGGTGAAAACACAAGAGAAAGTCTTCTTGGCGGCTACTCCAAAGCTGTGGAATACCTTAACTGAGGAGGTCCCCTTGGCCCACTCCCTGTTGTCTTTCAACTGGCAAGTAGACACCTTTTTATTTAAGGAGGCATTCAGTTCTTAGTATGTTGCAGTGAATAGAGTTTATAATGGGGGGAGTAGTGTTTTTTATTTCACTCTGGGTTGTTGTTGTTGTTTTGCTGTTTTAATGTTTTTAATGCTATTTTTAGTTTGTGTTTATAATATCAAATTTAGTTTATTTGTGTTTTAACTTTTGTATGTATGTATGTATGTATTTTTAGATGCGGTAGCATTATGTAGTAGTTTGAGCATTGGACTATGACCCTGGAGAGCAGAGTTCAACTCCTTGTTTGGCCATGGAAACTCACTGGGTGCATCTCACACATTCTCAGCCCCCAGAAAACCCCATGATCGGTTCTCCTTAGGATTGCTGGAAGTCGGAAATGACAGAAGCAGCAGCAGCAACATGCCGCCTTGAATCCCATGATGGGAAAAATGTGGGATATAAAATAAATGAATGAATGAAACAAAATAAATGACACATTAGGGATTTTCAGGTCCCACTCTCCTGTGTATTCCTTGACCATCTAAAAATCTGACTTATGATAAACCTTGCCACATGGTGTGCCCTGGGAAAACGAGCTGCAGATTGTGTTTTGCACAAGTGTAATGGCCTCCTCAGAACGTTTTTAAGGGCCTCACTTAATGTACTTACTTCATTCACTAATGACATTTATATCCCCCCTTTCCTCCAATGAGCTAAGGCAACATAGACATTTATGCTACTGTCACATTATTTTCATCATAATATTTTTCCCAAACTGATGGTCATTCGTAGCCATGGGTAAAGCAGGACAAGAGTAAAGGGTGTGACATTTGTCAATTATGCAGGTCAGTTTTTTCCCACTGTGTAAAATTTTCTTTTCAGATATTCCAAACTGAGAGACAGCTTTGACAAATAGTTTTTTAACCAGCTTCTGAATGACGCCCAAATTGCTGTTTTCTTTTCAATGCTATTTAACATAGTATGACATCTAAGAGTTCTTTGGATATGATCAGTGTTAAGTATAGACTTTATGTTCTTAAGGAAAAGGTACAACTATGCCATTTTAGTGCCTATTATAATTATGAAAGTCAGAGAAAAAGAAGCTCCGAAATATTAGGAAACTGTAAGAAAATTAGAAATATTGCTCATACTGTAAATTTACTTCATGTGTCTAAAAACACAAGAAATCATTAAAAGAGGAAACATCAGAGGAAATTAAGGCTTAGACAATACAAAAGTGCTAATGTATTGAATATTCACATATATAAAACATGCTGGATGCATGTTTTCCTGATTCAGTCACCAGCATTTCAAGGATGGGCTGAGAAAGATTTCCTAAAGACCTTGGAAAGCTACAAACAAATCAGTGTAGAAAATATTGAGATAGATCAATAGTCTATCTTAGAATAAGGAGGTTTCTTGGGTACCTTTTGTAATTAAGAAAAGGATTGCCCCAGTTAATTCTGGGTGATATAGCCCTTGCCAGATGGTTGTTTGTTTTCATTTATATTTTGACATATGAACATAGGAATGCACATTTTTGCATTTTACATGCAAAAAACCCTCACACACATTTTTTCACTCAGTGCAAGAGTGAAACAGAAAATTCTCACTTGTCCAGTATTCTAGTCATGGCTTCCCAACACCCCAGAAAACTCATTTTTGCTTATCAATAAAATATTTCTGAATATTCTTTTATTCCTACCCTATGACTTTATGTATGCCTATATGTAGACATATAAGCATGCATGTTTATAAAAATATGTTATTTGAGAGACATTAAAATAAATAACATTAGTTGTCTCAGTTAAATTTTGAATATGTTCTTTTGGCCTCTTGTGTGGATTAAAATTGTTTTGTCGGTTGTGCATTTTTAAAATGGTGTGGAGCTTTAATCCTTAAGTTCTATGGCAGTATTGTACAGAGAAGTGACAAAATGAGATTACAGGTCCATAACAACTTTTTTGCTATGCTAGTTATAGAGTTTGGCATCTTCTACTCTGTTCGTATTATTGTATCAATAGATGAGAGACATTAGATTAACTGACATTTGCTGTAGTTCCACAGTAGCACCCCCAGGTCAATGTTTTATAAATAAATGTGTCTGTGAAGCTTCAGTATCTGAGCTATAGATCTGTATTGCTCAGAAATAAGCAACATCTACTGTGTGATATGGACATTTGCTGAAAAGAGAGATAGGATAAAAACTGTTCAAAATACATGACATACATCAACCCTGCCCAGTGCTCAGGAATATTAAAGAGACTAGAAATATTTCTCATTCAATGCATGGCAGTCCAAAGCTCTCCCTTGTGGCAAAAACTTTGAAAATGAGACCAAGGGATCATAGAGCACCATACTAATGATGATATCAATGTACGTGGATGAAATGGAACATTGTGACAAGTCCGTAGGAAAGGACTGAGCTAGTTCATAGAGTTGTGGACTGTTGACCACTTTACACCTCTGGCTATGCAATCCAAGCTGTTCAAGGAGAACACAGAACCATTGAATAGACAGAGCTTGAAAAAGTGACTTTTTTTGGATGATATCTACCAGAATACTATAGTATATCCTTTTTTTAAAGGTCAATTTTCCATGCTCTGCAGACCAAAGGGATTCAAACTGAGCTACCTTTTATTTATTAATATTTATGAAGAGAATATTTTGCCCTCTTCTTCAGATGAAAAGTATTCCAGAATGGCACTTTTTGGATTAAAAGGGAACAAGACACAATAATAATGCTTGAAAGAGAAAAGGGCTAAAATTAGGAAAGAGAATTGGAATAGAACGAGAAAACAAACTTAGGTACTGACTTGGTTGGAAAACAGCTTGAATGGAAACAGTTTTTGAAGAGAAGGAACCAAAGGGAACTTAGCCATTATGATTTGAATAATCACAATGGGAATGGGGGGAGGTACACAAGGCCCTATCAATGCACTTAATAAATGCACAGAAAACTTGCAGAACCATAGCAGCCACTCCCATCCATCTCTGTTGCACAATTTCAACTGGTGTTTTGCCTTCCATGTAGGAGTTTTCTTGGTGTACATCTGGAAATGGGTATGGACAAATGGTACATGGGTATTCATCAACAGAGACTAGATGAAGGGAATGCTGTGGATGTAGCATATCTTGATTTCAGTAAAGCCTTTGACATTCTTGCAAAGAAGCTAGTAAAATGTGGGCTGGACAGGGCTACTGTCAGGTGGATATGTAGCTGGTTGACTGACAGTTCCCAAAGGGTGATCACCAATGGCTGCTTTTCATCCTGAAGAAGTGACTTGCAGGGTGCCATAGGGTTCTGTCCTGGGCTCAGTGCTGTTCAATATCTTCATCAATGACTTGGATGAAGGAATAGTGGGCATGCTCATCAAATTTGCAGATGACACCAAATTGGGAGGGGTTGCTAATACGCCAGAGGACAGGATCAAAATTCAAAATGACCTGGACAGATTGGAGAGCTGGGCCAAGGCTAACAAAATGAAATTTAACAGAGAGAAGTGTAAGGTTCTACACTTAGGTAGAAAAACGGAATACAGAAATATAGGATGGGGGACACGTGGCTGGAAAGCAGTACATGTGAAAGGGATCTAGGAGTCTTAATAGACCACAAGCTGAACATGAGTCAGCAGTGTGATGTGGCAGCCAACAAAGCCAATGCAATTCTCAGCTGCATCAATAGGAGTATGGTGTCTAGATCGAGGGAGGTACTGGTACCACTCTACTCTGCTTTGGTTTGAATACTGTGTCCAGTTGTGGGCACCCCAATTCAAGAAGGACATGGTCAAGCTGGAGCAAGTCCAGAGAAGGGCGACCAAAATGGTGAGGGGCCTGGAAGCCATGCCCTATGAGGATAGACTTAGAGAACTGGGTATGTTAAGAGGGGACATGATAGCCATATTTAAATATTTGAAGGGATGCCATGTAGAGGAGGGAGAGGGCTTGTTTTCTGCTGCTCCAGAGACCAGGACAAGGAGCAATGGATTCAAGCTGCAGGAAAGGAGATTCCACCTGAACCTCAGGAAGAACTTCCTGACAGTCAGGGCTGTCCAGCAGTGGAATATGCTGCCTCGGAGTGCAGTGGAGTCTCCTCCTTTGGAGGTTTTTAAGCAGAGGCTGGATGGTCATCTGTCGGGAGTGCTTTGAGGGCATTCCTGCATGGCAGGGGGTTGGACTGGATGGCCCATGTGGTCTCTTCCAACTTTACATTTCTATGATTCCATGAACAGTGTCAGTCTTTGGCTATGGTGGTTGGTGGGGGTAAGCTGTGTGACTTTAAGTCTCCTCTATGTGCTCCTTAACATGTGTATCTTTTCCTTTTTTGAGTCATCAGAATTGTGGAAATGGCAGCCACAGGTTCAGGTTCTAAAGGAAAGCACCTGTTCATATAAATGGAGCTTCTGATTGAGAAGTTCTTATTTGAAAAAATGACTGGCCACTCCCCACCCCAAAAAAATTTCAACATCCAATGCCATTGAGAAAATTGAGAGCCAGAATCATGTTAGTGGTTTGAGTATTGGCCTAGCACTCTGGAGATGAGGTTAGAATCTCCACTCAGTCATGATAACCCAGTGAATGGCTTTGACCAAGGCATACACTCTTAGCCTCAAAGGAAGGCAAGGACAAATGACTTCTGTACCATTTGCAGATGGGAATTTATTATGTAATTTAATCATTAAAAAGAAAAAAAGAAAGAAAAAGTCTTCAAAAGCATGGAGCAGAGGTCCCCATACTTGGATCCCCACATATTGTTCAGTCCTCACAGAAACTCCAGTCAACATGGCCAGTGGTCAGGGTTTATTGCAACTGAAGTAAAAAAATATTGAGGAGGCAAATTTAGAAAACCACTGGCATGGGGTCATTTGTTACTGTTTGTGTTTGACCTTTATACAGCTGACTGACACCATCAACCTTTTTGCACTTTTTTTTTGCGCGAGTGCCCCTCAAGCGCCGCACAAATGGGAGCGCTGCTGCGCACGACGCACTCCCACTTGTGTGGCGCTCACGAGGCTGAAGTGGGGCCTGGGCGTATTTTTTGATTTTCGGCTTGAAGCCGAAAATAGCCCGTGCTTGCGCAATGCTCGCACCACCCCCGCACACTTACCTCTGTGCGGTGCGTCGGTGAGCTGGGCAGGAAGCGCTTCTTTTCCCCTCGGAGCCTACAGCTCCCACAGTGCCCTGCAGAAGGAAGGGGTGGGGCGCTCGTGCGACGGTCGCACCATCACAAAGCGCCCTGCGGAAGGAAGGAGGGGGAAGCAGCAGCCTCGTGAAGGAGGCTTCTCGCGCGAGATGCCCTCCCCCGTCGCGGAAAAAGGTAAGATGCGAAAAGGGCCCATGACAAAGTCAGAGAGATTGGAAAGCATAGAAGAACTCAATTCAACAAGTTTAAACGATTCCAATTCAAATCTCAGTCATTTCAGTAATGATATATGCTGATAGGTGCTTAATTCTTTGATAAAGGCTCCATGGTGAAGTCAAATGTAAGAGAAAAAATTGGTACAACTCACCATAAGGGTGTGTACCACTAGCTGAATTCTCTAACACCGGGTAGGGATTGCTAGACTGCACCTCCCTGCAACCTTAGCAGAGCCAGGGGTGAGGAATACACAGTTCAGCAACATCTAGAGCAGGGCTTTCCAAATGGTGTGCTATGACACATTAGTGTGTTGCCTGAAGTGTGTATGTGTGTTGCCTACAATCTTGGAAATGTATGTTATTATTTATACATCATATATTTTAAAATTTTTTTAAAAAATATATGAAAGGCTTTCATGAGATATGTTTTGTCCTCATACATTTTGTTATTATAACTTATGTATGTGTCTGTATGTCTTACAAGGGGTTAGTTTAACCTTCGGTTTGCTAGTAAAACTGAATTACTGTGTTGCAAAATGATGCATGTCTAAAAAATGTGTCACCAACGTGAAAAGTTTGGAAAGCTCTGATCTAGTGGGCCAAACAATTCCCATACCTGGCTACAGAATTCAACTGTTTCTTATAAATCCTGCTTTTCGATTTCTAGCTATTAACTAAGGTTGTTCTCTAACTAGTAGTCTCAGGATAATTTTGGGACAGATTTTTAATAGCAGTGGTGAATCGAAACCTTAAAATGAGTGGATGGAGAACATGTAAAGATCTGGAAGAGGCAGTATCAGAGACTTGGTTTTTTTGGTAGATGGACAGTCTGAGGGCCTACACTGTTATAGTGCTATTATTCCAGTTTCAAGCTCCTGTCGAATTCTGAGATTTGTAGTATACTGAGGCCAAAGAGCTCTCTGGCTGAGAATTCTGAATGTCCCTCCCTGAACTGCAAACCCCAGGATTCCATAGGATGTTGAAAGTGGAATAATATCACTATAACAGTGTAGGGCAGAAAGGCCCTGAGTCAGCTGAAATGGGAGGGGATCACTGCTTTAGTTAACTTGGCATCAGCTGAAATGGCTTATTGGATCTTTATTATGATTTTTAAGGGGAGGCTATTCGCTATAGCAAACAATATGGTGATATTTTTGCCTTAGTTTGTTGCTTGTTATCTAGATATGTCCCAGATTTGTTTTACTGATTCTGACAGAACATAACTCCCTCATCTAAGATCATTTTTGGCTTCATTTTAGTTACTGTTGGAGCCTCTGGTAATAGTTTCAGTGCTGCAGAGACAAAATGTGTATTGTCAGATTTTGCCTGTATAAATCTTGAATAGACCTGTACATTCATACTTGAGGCATTTACCTGTGAAATATCTCTGGTAATTACGGAGCCCTGAGAAAGCTCAAAGGTATTTACTTCCCCTAGCCTTTCCTTATCCTTCCCAATGAATGTAAGATCTAGAAATCCTGTCAGAAGTTACTTATTCCCTTATGCATCAGAATTCAATATCCTTCCCAATTATTTTTAAATCTGCAAATCACACCAAAGGCTTTCCACAGAAAGGTCAGGCTCATTGATCTGCACGGAGCACACCTGAACTCCACGTGGGGAATACCTGATGATCCCTTTTGGTTCAGAAACAAGGGGGGAAATATAGGCAACATCACAGCTGTCCTGTAAAATCAGTGACAGTGGCATACACTTCATTGTGCATCTTGTTCGACCTACTGTTTCTATACTATCCACGGTGGTAGAACTGTTTTTTTAGCACTTCTAGAGACGCATAAAGAAGAACAAAATTATAAACTACTTTATAAAGACATCCGCTTATTACTCAGAAAATTTGGGAAAGTGCAACTTGCAAGTCCCTAAGTAATTCTCTGTTTCTCCAGTCAAGTATTCAGTGGGTATCAGGATTCTAGCATGATTTGAAGACAATTTGGATAAAGGCATTTATGGAGCTGTATGGGATGCTACATCCCATACAGCATATATGAGGTATATATGAGGGAATGCATTATCCAACAAAGTTCAGAATTAAAAAAAGAGAGACAAAGAAAATACAACTTTTGAATGATAGAAGAAATAAAGAAGAATTAAAGAAGACCCCCCTCAAAGCATTGCTTAATGAAATTAAGATACTTCAACAGCAACTATCTATGAAAACAGTAGATGAGATTGTTGTGATATGATATATGCTGCAATATATGAAACAAAGAACTTTTAATTTGCCAATAACCCTGGCAAGTGATTGCCATTTAGACTGAGAAAAGAAAGAGAGAAAGGCTTACATTGAGGATACATAAAGGGAATGAGATAGTGACAATGGAAATATCAATAAGTCTTACTACCATTACTGTACATTATTGTATAAAAAAAAGTATAGCTAAAAAAGATGGAAGAACACTTAGACAAACAAAAGCGCTCAGAAATCTTAGAGGAATAAAAACAGGTGATGAATGTGCCTATTATGGCATGAGAGATTGTAGAGGCTATCAAGAAAATCATGTCAGGCAAAGCTCCTGGTCCAGATTGTTTATTAGCAGGATATTAAAGTTTTGAAGAGCAATTATTTTCTTCAGAAATTACTGAACTTGATATTTTGCATGATGAAGATACCTTAGAGAGAAGCTACAATTATTTTAATTCCTAAGAATGACATGACTTGATAATGACAAAGAATTATAGACCTATATCACTATTGAATAATGACTATAAATTTTCAAAATGATTCTAGCAGAAACACTGGAAAGGATTCTACAGGAATTTTTCTATAAAGATCAGTCTGGTTTTTTTCTGAAAAGACAGATACATGTCAATACCAGATGTGTTCTGTACAATTTGGACTATTTAGAGAATCACAATGAGAAACAGGCAGCATTTTTGAATGCTGAAAAAATTCAAAGTGGATTTTTGGGGGGGTTATAAAGATTAATTTTGGAAATAAGTTTGTTATTTGGTTAAAAACAATCTATGACATAAGACAGCACAGATTTTGATTAATGGTGAATTAATGAAGTCATGTGAAATTCAGCAGGGAACAAGGCAAAGATGCCCACTTTCACCTTTATTATTTATCTTAGCTCTTAAAGTTTTGAATAGAGCATAAGAAAATACAAGAGAATAAAAGGCATAAGAATAAGAAAGCTGGTTTATAAACTAAGGGCATTTGTGGGTGACCTAGTGATATTTTTGGAAGATCTTATTGATTGTGTAGAGGCATTGTTGGAGAAACTTAAAAGATATTGGTGATATGACAGGATAAATAAGCAAAACCTGATGATGTTGATGAAGCATATGAGAAAGAGAGAACAAGTGTTACTGACAGACAAATCATGACTTAAGACTGAGAAAAAAAAATAAAGTATTTGAGTATCACAGTGACAAATATTAATTCTATTCTGTTGGAATTTGGAGTGACATCAAGCAAGATCTACAGAAATGGGCAAAACTCAAGTTATCATTACTAGGTAGAATCTCTATAATCAAAATAAATGTTTTACTGAGAATGTTGTTTCTGTTTCAGAGCAGACTTTATTTTGACAAAGTGATATTTTATTTAAGCAATGGCATACAGATATAACAAAGTTTGTATGGTGAGGGAAGAAACCTAGAGTAAAATATAGCATTTTACAATGTGCTAAACAAAGTGAGGGACTGGGATAGCCAGATTTGAAACTGTAATTTGCTACATACTGTATGGTTTGGTTGAAAGAATGAATATTGCTGGAGAATAAAATATTATTCAATTTAGAGGGGCAAGAACTAAAGTTAGGATGACATGGATATCTGTGATACAATAAAGCTAAAATCAGTCTAGATTTTAATAACTCTTATGTGCAAATAGCTTTGTTATGAGTTTGGAATAAATAAAAACCAAGGTTATACCCCCAAACACTCTTGTGGGTGTCGTCACAAGAGTTTTCTATAGGAAAGAAACTGTGTGGGAGGAAAAATGTTTGGCATATCAAGATCTTTTAGAAATTGAGCAAGAACACTATAGTGTTAAAGTAATGGAAGATTCAAAGTCTGAGAGATATATTTTCCAGAGGTTTTCCTATAGACAAACAGTAGAAAAATCTAAGCTAGATTAAAAACCTGTCTGATTTTGCATTGACCAAATCAGAGTTTGAGAAGCAGCTCTAATCAGAAGATGAACACTTGATTGGCAAAATGTACAGTGGGCCCTCAGTATCTGCTAGGATTTGGTTTGAGGGGCCCCTGTGGGTATCAACATTCATGGATGCTCAAGTCCCATTATGTACAGTGGTGTAGTAAGATGGCATCCCTTATATAAAATGGCGAAATCAAAATTTACTTTTTGATTTTTTAAAAAATATCTTCAAGCCATGGTTGATTGAATCTACGAATACAGAATCCACAGATATGGAGGGCCAACTGTACAAACTTTTTCAAAAACTTGAAAGAGAAGATGATCTGGTTAAAGACTGTGTGATAAAGTGGGCATGAAATATTGGACATGACATACATTTAGAACAGTGGTGGAAAATGTGGTCAGAGTGCATTATATTTACATTGTCTTATAACCTTTAAGAGAATTTTTATAAGATGTGTTGGTAGTATTTGACTTCAGAAAAAATGCATAAAGATACCTCAGATGTTGGAAATATGAACAACAAGTGGGAACATTTTTTCACATGTATGTGAAAAGGTAAAAAACTTCTGGAATCAAATACATGTTATGGCACCCAATATTTTGAAAACTGTTGTGTCATTAAAGCCTGGATTGTATTTGCTGGGATTAGTAGATGAAAAGCTTGGAAAGGAAATAGCACAAGGTAAGATATATGTCCACAACTGCAAGAAATGTGCAGAAATAGAAATCACAATGAAAGAAGATTGGCTGGTAAAATTGCTGGACTTAGCTGAAATTTACAGTATTGATGAGAGAAAAATCAGTGGCAACTTTTGTCAAAGACTAGGAATTCATAATCTTTTTGCAAGAAAAAAAATATTGTAATGTTAAAGTTAGATTTGAATATTAGTATTTTTGAGAAATGGAGCAGTGGAAGCATTGGGCATTGGGAAGATATTTGCAGTTAGAGAAGTTGTTATCTTTTAATGGAATCAATAAGTATTAGGAAAATGGGAAACTACCTTTGTTGTTGTTGGGTTAGTACTAGTATTAGTGTTAGTATTTTATACCTAGTGTTAGAGATTAGGTTTAGTTTTTAGTAATTAGTATTTAGGATATGTTCATATTCTTATGTGCCTCTTTTTTCATTTTTCTTCTTTTTTTCAGTAATTGTGTGTAGTTTAATTATTTTTATTTTGTTTCATATGTATGTGTTATAAAGAAAGAAAGAAAGAAAGAAAGGATTCTAGCTTGAGAAATGTCCTTATTTCTCTGACAAGTCTCTTCAAAAATGCAGTAATCTGCTAAGTAGTCTTGTAGCAAACATAAACAAGAAGAGGAGAAATAACAGTCTTTGAAAGCGGTGAGGATTTCACATCCATAATGAAAGAAAAGTTGACAAACTGCCCCATATTAATTTTGTTCTTGGATGGAATATAATGGTCAGCTTAAAGCTACATTTAAAATGGGCAGCTACATTTTAGAAGAGCAATATATGTAGGCTTTAGAATGCAGAAAATGGCAATTGGGGGATTTCAAGGATATCCTGCTGAGCAGGGAAGGAAAAAAAATACAGAACATTCAATCAAGCTAGAGGCTTTGCAACATCTACGAAACCTGACCAAGCAGTCTGAATAAAGCATACTTTTTTGTTGTGGTGCTCCTTCAAATCATTTCTGATTTGTGGTGACACTAAGACAAATCTATCATGTGGCTGCATTTGTTCCAAGGGGTTTTGCCATCACCTTCCTCTGAGGCTGAGAGAGTGTGACTTGCCCAAGGTCACCCAGGGAGTTTCCATGGCTGAGCAGGGACTTGAACCCTAGGCTCCCAGAGTCCTAGTCTGACACCCAAATCCCATTGATACAGTGGGTCTCCTCTTTGGGGTCAGTGATTAGCAATAGGATTCTGACTGATATATTTGATGTATAATTGGTTTAAACACAGTAGCAATATAGAGAGGCAGTTTGGTGTCATACCAAACTGCCTCTCTATATTGCTACTGTGTTTAAACCAATTATACATCAAATATATCAGTCAGAATCCTATTGCTAATCACTGACCCCAAAGAGGAGACCCACTGTATCAATGGGATTTTCTCACACATTGATTTATCACCCAGGTGGTCAACTCTAGTTGCATTTTGCATTAACAATGCAAAGTTGCACAGATAACATGCATTGAAGTCTATGGATTTTTGATCCTATAAAATTGAGTTCTCATAGACACCAAGTTTAATCAAGGTGATTCACATGTACGCAGTTTTTATGCATCCTCATAACAATAGTAAAGTCTGGAACATTATAGGGATGGGGGGCATTGAGAGTTATTCATCCTGTTACTTGTTAATTGGCCACAGGGAGTGGCATATCAGCATTACTAACAGCAGAGTTGGAACTTGTTAAATTGCTAACTTATTTTTGGCCATTTTTTAAAATCTCTCTTTTTTTTTAATGTGGAAGATTGGGTCCATTTTTATTCTTTTAAACATGTGCTCCTGAATCTTTTAGCATAGATTAGTAGTGGGTGGGAGGAAGCAATTACAAAGGTGCATGAGTGCCTTGTTTACAGCTGTAATAGAACTACCAGTTCAAGAAGGGTTCCTGGAGGGCTAATTCAAGTTGCTAAGAAACTCATGTATTTTGAGAAAGACTAAAAGTGTTTTTTTTTTAGAAAAAAGAAAAAAGTGAATGAGTTCAAAGGAAGAAAGAAGCAAGAGAGTTTTAAAGGCAGTCAAAAAAAAAAAGAGTTTAGCTTTTGGTTCTGGATGTGGGGTTGGCAGTATTATTGGAGAAAAATCTATGAAGACTTCACACAAATTTGAAACAAAAAATAAGAAAGGAAAAGAAAAGGAAACAAAAATGGTCCTAAGTATCCCCCTCTAAATCTCCCACAAAGTAACATTTTGAGGTAATAAGCAGATGATCTTCTTGCCTCCATTTTTTTTTTAAAAAATGCTTTCTCAGGCACTTTTGTAGTCTTTCAGGAGATAATGTTTTAAGGTAGTTTAGTAAACATACCAAGATGAGTACCCATTCAGGAATTCCTTGATTGCCTGTACTTTAGTGAATCCTTTTGTATTGACACACAGCTATTACATACGTACAAAATCATCTAAAAACATGTGCACAAGATACAAAATATATGGAGCAGTCATTGTTTAAATCAACAGATTTTAAAATATGGTTTCTGAAATATAGGACTTAACTACCAACAATTACTTAGTTTTTATATGGATATCAGATCATGATTACAAGAAAATGATAATGCAAATGTCAAAGCATGATGAGAGTTAATACATCTCTGAAAAGGTTTTCAGGTCTGTAAGAGCAGCTAAAAAGCAGTGTAGCAGAGGAAATTGTTTTGGATTGAGCCATTCATTTTAAATTGTTACTTTCACTTTCTTTTGCTGATATGTATTATGCAATATACATATCAGCAAAGAAAAAGAAGACTTACGAGCCTAAATATCCCAACGGCTTTAGATCCTGACTGATCTTGGAAACTAAGCAGGGTCAGCCTTGGATGGGAGACCATTAATGAATACCAGGTACTGTAGGCTATATTTCAGAGGAAAGAACCAGCAAAGCCACCTCTGAGTATTCCTTGCCTATGAAAACCTTATGAAATTCATGGGGTCACCATAAGCTGACAAGCAACTTGAGGACACAGGCACACACATACATATTACCTAACATGTTTCACATTCCAGATGTCTCATGCTCAGAGCTAAAGGAGCCAATCACCATTTTCCTCAGAGTTGTATCCCAAAGTCACACAGTTTCTGCACATTTATTGTATTAGAATGCTTTGTGAAAGACATATAACCCTGATCAACCAACTTGTCTGTTTCCCTCTTTTGCTTATCTGTGACCCTTGAAAGCTGTTGCCTGATCTCTCATCTCTTTTCTTAATGAAACCTTTCCCTCCTTCTCCACATTCTCCCTCCTATTCTCCTTTTCCTGTGGAAGGAATAACTGCCCTCATTCTGTCCCTAGTTGTTATTCATAAGTAGTCCATTCACAGGAAGTACCTCCCCAACAGAGAAGAGTAGATGTATCAAGGCTGTTTCCCATGACCTTCACCTTTGCTCACCTCCATGCCTGTCTTCTGTGATTTATTTTTCTGTGGATGCATTACCAGACACATGGTCACAATGAAGAAAACAAAACATATTTGTGCACCTTTTAAAATGTATGTGGTGTTTTGTGCATATTTTCAAATTGCACAGATTGTTGAACCTTTCTTTCCCTTCCTTCCTTCTTTCCTTCCTTCCTTCCTTCCTTCCTTCCTTCCTTCCTTCCTTCCTTCCTTCGCAAACCTGTAAATGCAAAGGTTTCTAGATGCAAATTGTGACCATTTCCTTTTGCACCAGGAGGTGCAGATCAAATAAAGTTAAGCTTGACACATTTAATTTCTTACGTATCCCTACTCCTTAAGATGTAGCAATGCATGATGAGGATCGAAAATCTGCAGAAAGGTTTCCATCCTAGGAAGAGAGGAAAGCGATGGTGCTTCTTACTTTTCTGTCAAGAAATGGAGAAGATGTTTCAGTTCCTACTCCACTCATTTTTTTCCCCTGTCAAGAGAGGGTCAAAAACTGTTCCAGATGGATACGTATGCCAATGAAAAGCTTTCTGCTCATTAAAGGCAATGTAGAATCATTGTATCATAGTGGAATCCTATGTGTATCTACCCATAAAAAGCAGCTAAATTCATTATATTTATTTCTACATTCATAATGTATTGATATTTCACATAACTGTAAAGTCAGCTTTGTCATGGTAGTTGCTACTCACTTGAGCTACCCAAATTCAAGAACTCAAAGGAAGCTTTTATTGATATTGTGCCTTTCCCCAATGCAACATGTGTAGGAAATCTTGTATTTGTCTCCTCACACAAATATGGTAAAGGGTAATTTGGATCTGTGATTTTTTTAAAAAAAAAAATTTCGTGCTATGTCTCCTGTTCATGTGAGCTGTCCAGAGCAATAGGCAAGCTGTAGCATCCACTGGAAATGATCTATGGTCAACCCCTTGATTAATGCACATGGGAGAGAGACAAGGTGAGAGAGTCCAACAATCTTTTCTTAGCTTTAAAAATAAATGAGCAGGTTATGGAGCTGCTTTAATTAGCTTTGTTCCCCACTTATTAGTAACCAATAGATTTCATTTTTTAAAAAACAAACAAACAGTAACCTGTTAATCTGAGAACCCTCAATGAAATCTGACATTGTACTATGTAGTTCCACCAGCACTGTTATGCTGGAAGTCTGGAAGATGTCATCTGCTACTTCTCTCCTGAAAGGCAGATTGTGCCCCCCCCATGTTTAACCAATGGGTGGGGGTGGTGTGACTGTGCCCCAGTGCCATCTGGCTGCTGTTGTGGAAGCAAGAAGGATGGGTGGATGATTCACTGCATGCTTTTTTGCCTCTGAGCTGTGCAATGGCAGCTGGGACACAACTCTCCCCAACCAGCCACTGAATGGCTGTAAGGTTTTCTACCCAGCACTGTCTGTTTGCATCTGAGAGAGGTGGAAAGGGCCTTGTGCAAGGAGGTACTGTGTACTTCATTGCACAATGTCTCCAAAGTACTTACACTATCATAATCCACAGTTGTGCCAGCACCCTCATCCCATGAGCTAACTCAGAAAACTTTGCTCATTAAAGTAACCTGTTGTACATTGATTGTCAATATTTTACAGCTTAACTTTTTATATATGCATGTGTGTATATGTGTGTGTGTGTGTACATACACACACACACACACACACAAAGACACACTACTGCTTTTTCATTAAATTAGCAAAACCCATTAGTAACATCAAGGTAATTTTATTGGGATATTTTTCCCTCCGTAACTTCTACTTCACAGAATATTTCAGTATGATCTCAGGTGGTGAACAAAATTAGGGGGTGGAAATTCCTATGATTCACCATAGAGAGAATTGTGATTTTTTAGGCACAGAGATATATGAGTTCAATCACTGTGAAATTCCAAGATTCTATGCTGTAACAGCCATAAAATTGTAGACGTTCATGGTTACTGCACAGTGTATTGCTACACAAATACTCCAGAAGCTTTTGACCAAAGACTGGTGGGGTGTATAGAGATGGGCAAAGCTAGAATAATTGCATTGTAATCTGTCTAATTAGCACCTTGCCTTTTAGAATGTACTCTCAGAAGAACACCAAATGCTGAACTCTCTTCTAAATAGGCATTTACCTCCTCCCCCTATTTTCTCGCTTTCTTTTTACCTTGCTTAATTTCAAAATGGCTCTCCAGGAGACATTAAAATGCTCTTGTGAGTAATCTATATCCAAAGAAGATCCTAGCATGGACTAATGTTTAAGGGTATGTATTCAAAAGGGAGAACAGTTTAAAAAGCTTCTCTGTATGCTCAAAAAAATGTCATTAAACAAAGTGCTCCATACTTATTTTGTGTATATAATGATAGACTTGCTCACTAGGCTTGTAAAGTCCTGAAACAGTAGTCAGTAACCATAAAGAAAATTCTTTCTGCAGATTACAAAAGAAGCTCTGTCTTTGTACCAAAATAAATGAAGAATGCTTTGTGCATTGATTCCAAGCATACAACTGAATCTTTTAAAGAAATTGCCACCAAGGAACCGCTTCTGTGGGGAATGTCCTGGCATTCTTTAATCAAGTCTCTTGTTGTCCCATTGCAGGTTTTTATCTTTACCATCACTGGATATACTGAAACCACTTGTGAAATTTATATTCAAAAACAACACTGAGATATATGTGTTACTGCAACTTTGAGGTGACAATGTAATCCATATTAAAAATCTATTTTAAGGTCATAGAATGGTGGGATCAGCAATATGTTGGAGGGAGTAGAGTTATTGCTACCATGGACTTCCGGATCATTTTAAGAACAGAGGACCATCCTCTGAACAGATTCAGTCCAAAGTTTTATTCCCATATTATCCAACCAGATGTCTTTAGGAAACCCATAAATAGCCCATGGCTGCAATCCTGTTGGTGACACACAATGGTGTAACTGAGGATGTACAAGAGTATGTGATTCTGGAGGATTTTGTAGAAGAAACTATTTGATACTTGTTCCTACAGATGTCAAGCTTCTCCATGCTGGAATGTGTCTCCATGACCATCAGAAGCTGGGAGAAAGCAGGCAGTGTCCAATTTCAGTTCTGCAGCCAGGAGAACAGAACAGACAGTGCCCCCTTTTTTTGGCCTGACATCACAACTGCACCCAGACATTGACCCAATATCTCTTGCCCTCCAGTGTCCACCTGATGGCTGTGAGGTGGTGTTCCAGGCCTGAGAAGCCACCTTGAACAAAAGGTAGAAGGAACTGCAGACAGAGCATGGAACTTCACCCATACAGTCTAGAACCTCAGTAATTAATGGTGGAGCACCATTGTTCCTTTGAGACTTTTCTCTCTGTGAAAAATAGAGAAGGGAAGAAGAGGACTCAAAAATTGATGCCTAGGGTTTTCATCCATTTCATTCTCGCATATAAGGACAAACTATTATAGGAGCTTCCGGAATAAAACAAAAAATACATATTACTCTGATATATTCTCTCAGTATTTGAAGATCCCACAGTGCTGCACAGGAATTATTCTCCAGAAAAAGAAAAAAAACAAACTACTTTATGTGGGAGGGTTTCCCATAAAAAGAAAAAAATCCTGTTTTCTGCACCAAAAAAAAAAAAAAAAAATCCTGCACAGGGTTAAGTGTTTCCTATGCAGGAAACCGGATTTTAAAATATTTGTTTATTTATGCATAGGAAACCTGCACACACAAATAGTGTTTTTCTATGCTTATTAATTCTTCCACAAAACTTTGGGACATTTGAACAGTATATGAAAGAAAATTGCACAAGATTTTTGCTTATCTTTTATTCTTCACGATGGGTTTTTATTGCAACTGTCAGGAAACCCCTTTTTCAATCCAGGAACAAATAATGGATCTTCCTTGGTGTCCTATTTGTGCAAAGTCAGATTGAAGTGTAGTTGTTCTTTTCCAGAGATATACCAAATTATTTCTAATGAATGGCTGAAACTTTTTTTATTATTTATATGATTAATTACCATTAACAATACCATGCACACTGTCTACCATTAGCAAAATCATGCATGTTACAGTACTAAGCATGAAAACTAATGATGGTTTGGATGAAAAGCTGGGCATCTCTGAATGGAAGGGGACCTTTCTGTTCATAAAAGCAACACATTGAAGGTTCCCACCATTAAGAGGAAGGGCAAAGGGCACTTTTTATGGATTGATGTGGGACGCCGTATGGTACTCCTACAGTCCTCCTACATAAATCCAACTTTATCTAGAGCAGGTCCATTGAAATTCATGGTTTTTAGTCAGAATTAACAAATCTCATTTGTTGCAACAGATCTGCTCTAATCAGGACTGCTTGCTTGGCCCAAAGTTTTGAAAAAGTGTTTAGAATTAAAGCTTCAAGGTTGCCAAATAGTTGCCTTCATAGCTGAGCTGTTAGAAAAGTTATTCTTTACTTCTCATTAACCAAGTGTAACTAAAACTGCTATTTTTTTCTTACTATAAAAATCACATTTCTACAAGCCTGAGGATCCAAATATACTCTTTGCTAGTCTACCAGAGTGCTAATGCTGTGAACCCTTTGATCCCTTTAATGGACTAACTAATGGACTATAGAACTAACTGTAGGGTCTTATGGTGTGGATTTTGAGCCCAGAAGCCAGTCATTTTGGCTTAAGCAGGGTTCTACAACCAATGAATGCTTTCACATCCTATTGGCTGCCATGCTGCAGATACCTGTGTCAAATACAGCTATGGCTTTATTTCATCAATCCTTGTGTCTGCCATCAGTATTCAGATGGGAGGGCAAAGCACAAGATGTTAGTAAAGCCAAATCTGCATTTGTGAAAATGAAAAAGAATAGAAAAGAAATACAGGTGACTCTTTTAAGGAAACTGGAATTCTTGAGAAGGTAATAGTCCTGTATATGTTTATCAGGCAATGTAGTTTAATTATACTGTGATTCTGTGGCAGAACCTGAGTCAGTACCCAAAATAAATATTGTGAGTGCCATGAGTGCCAGGAGCGGGATCTGGAATGTTGCTGCTATAATATTATGAAATAGCAAGTGGAAATGATATTGAAGTTAAAGCAATTAAATGCAGATGTCTCCCGCTTATTGATTGTTCACTTTGTTGTCAAACTGCTCTTTTGACAGTAACCAGGACTACTTCTCTCTTCCACACCATCCATGCTGCCCCTTTCAAAACGTCCCCTAATCAGAAAGGTCCTCATGGAAAAGGAGGTGGATCATATTTGTGAGTTGTGAGTTTCGTGCAGGTGTACTTCATTTAGAACAGTGGTTCTCAACCTGTGGGTCACGACCCCTTTGGGGGTCAAACAACCCTTTCACAGGGGTCGCCTAAGACCGTTGGAAAATATGTATTTCTGATGGTCTTAGGCTCCATTCCCTCCTCGGTGGTGGTGCACAAGCGCTAGCCACGTGTTCACATCCTCCTGCCCCCTTTGGGGGGAGTGCGTGCAGCCCACGCGCTCCCGCCAAAAGGAGCAGGAGGACGCGAGCACGTGGCTCGTGCTTGCGCACCACCACTCCTGGACCTTTTCTGCACATTACCTTATCACGGAGGTAGGGGGTGCTGTTCGCACAAGCAGGTTCTTGCGCGAGGCGCTCTCTTTGCTGCTCCTTCATCCCGCAGCTGGCTTCCTGGTCACGCAATCGCACCACCCCTTCCTTCCGCAGTGCAGCCACAGCGTGGTCACAACAGGAATGGTGGTGCGCAAGCACAAGCCACACGCTTGCGTCCTCCTGCCCCCTGTTCAGAAGGGACTGAAATCACTCCCCTTCTCTGCTACTGGGAGAACCTCCTGTCTGATGGGTCAGCTTGGGGGTGCAGTGGCAGCACAGGGGGCAGGCCCCCTCCTCACCATGGCCCCTGCCCCACTCACCATGGAGGAGGGCGCTGCGGAAGGGCCAGTGGGCCGCAAGACAGCACTTTTCTGGGGGGACGACCTGTGCCCGGCACAAAAGACAAAGGTGCTGGGATTCCTCCCCCCAGCCAGGGTCGACACTCTGGAAACTTTTCCCACACTGCCCCCCCCAGCGGAAACGAGAGCGAAGCAGAAGCAGAGCCGGGGGGAGTTCTTGGAGTGTTTTCCTGGGGGAGACGCATGGCTCCTCTTTCCCTCGCTGACCCCCCCCGTTCCTGGCTGACAAGGCGGCCTTTGCCGGGGGGGAGGCATTGTAAATAATAAATAAATAATTTTATGGTTGGGGGTCACCACAACATGAGGAACTGTATTAAAGGGTCGCTGCATTAGGAAGGTTGAGAACCACTGATTTAGAAGCTCTTTCCCCCCTTATCCTACCTGCCTCTCCCTCCATCCCACATTCCTTGTCTTCTCCCATCCCATGTCTTCTAACTGCACATGCTGGTTTCTTGCTCTCATAGCAGCTTCACTGCCACCCCAGCCACCTTAAACACTGGGTCCATTTCTGCACTAGACTGTTGTAGTGCTATTATTCCACTTTCAATATCCTAAGGAATCCTGGGGTTTGCAGTTTAGGGCGGGGCTCAAGGCAAACTGTAAACCCCAGGATTCCATAGGGTGTTGAAAGTGGAATAATAGCACTATAACAGTCTAGTGTGGAAATGGCCTGGGTTACAGATATCGATGATTTCAAGTTTTAAAAAGGTGCTCTGGTCCCTAACCTGCCAAATAAGTAGAGAACATCTGTGTGGAAAAAGAGAGACTAATGAAAAGACAAATGTGTAATCAGAATAGCCCTAAAGGGTACATTTAAATCAGAACAATACTGATGATCATACCTGTCAAGTAATTTTAAAAAAGTAATTAAAACAAAGAACTTTAGTTGAAGCTAGTTTGGATCAGGATATTAATTCAGAAATATTTGCATTCTGAGAGGCACTTCTTGTTTTAAACACTCTCTTTTTTCACTAGTACCATGGGGGACTCATCTACTTTTTATTTACAGATGGTAGAAATGCATGAGAAACATTTCTCATTATTCTTGTTCCAGAACATCAATAATTGTACGAAATGGGCAAAATCCAGCTAAAATTAAGCACTTCTGCATCCCAGTGGTTTAAATGGATTTTTTTTCAGAACACTAACTTAACTCCATAATGAAAGGTACTTCACTTTGCCTAAGATGTGCCATATATAATTTAAGAACTACAAAATACATAAATCATTACCTTGTATAGAACACCCATGACGTCTAAACAACAGAGTATGACAGATGGGTCTGGAATATGTGCTTTCAGATCCCACAAAGTCATCTTCTTTCATTCTAATCTATTTAAAGAAGCTTATTGTGAGGTTGAGCGTATATGATGAATAATACTTTATGATTTAGTTAATACTGTAAATTTTCTTTTCAGTTCCTAAAGGAAAAGATGCTAACTTGTAAAAAAAAAACCCTTCATCTCTATTGGTGTGTTGGCCTGCATGTATTAACCCATTTCTCTCCTATGTGGAATACCACACGATGGCTGGCAGGTATAAAATATATAAAAATACTCTCTTATTATTTGTAAGGTCATGAACAAGGTAAAATGGAAGCCCCTTTTCTTGCCTATTTTTCTATTATCGCAATGATTTTCCTTTGTTCAGAGACATATCACTCATTTAAACCACCTAAGCTGACCTTTTCGTTCATCTGTATTTCTCTTCCTCTAAAGTGAGAAATACAAGGGTTTTGCCTGAAAAAGAAAAAAAGAAAAAACTCTCTTACCTGATTTTTTCCTCCTACACTTTGTACACTACACTTTATGAATCCTCATTCATATACTATTTTACCCTTGCCCTCCATGCCCCTTCTGGAATAATACATTACACCTTGGCCTTTAACTAGAAGTCAAAGTCTGCGTCATAGAATCATAGAAATTCAGAGTTGGAAGAGACCACACAGGCCATCCAGTCCAACCCCCTGCCGTGCAGGAACACCCTCAAATCAATCCCGACAGATGGCCATCAAGCCTTTGCTTAAAAACCTCCAAGGAAGGAGAATCCACTACACTCCGAGGCAACAGATTCCACTGCCGGACAGCCCTGACTGTCAGGAAGTTCTTCCTGAGGTTCAGGTGGAATCTCCTTTCCTGCAGCTTGAATCCATTGCTCCTTGTCCTGGTCTCTGGAGCAGCAGAAAACAAGTCCCCTCCTTCCTCTACGTGGCATCCCTTCAAATATTTAAACATGGCTATCATGTCCCCTCTTAACCTCCTCTTCTGCAGACTAAACATACCCAGCTCTCTAAGTCTATCCTCATAGGGCATGGCTTCCAGGCCTCTCACCATTTTGGTCGCCCTCCTCTGGACTTGCTCCAGCTTGTCAATATCCTTCTTGAATTGGGTTGCCCAGAACTGGACACAGTATTCAAGATGGGGTCTAACCAAGGCAGAGTAGAGTGGTACCAGTACCTCCCTTGATCTAGACACCATACTCCTATTGATGCAGCCGAGAATTGCATTGGCTTTCTTGGCTGCCGCATCACACTGCTGACTCATGTTCAGCTTGTGGTCTATGAAGACTCCTAGATCCCTTTCACACGTACTGCTATCCAGCTACGTGTCCCGCATCCTATATTTCGTCCTAGACTATGTTTCATATTGCCTTGCCCCTGTTAAAGGCATCATGCCTTCCTTATTCCCTTGCTTACCATAGCAATTGTGGCATGACCATTTATCCTTGTGGAAAATAACAGAAGGATATTTTGGAGGAGGAAGTTTAATATATGAAAGTCTCAATGGCTCCTGCTTTACTAGTGTCACTGATGTTAAAGCTGCCCATGTCACAAGATGGATTGTGCAGACCTTAATATTTTCCCTTTAATGTGAGATTTAACGTAAGTGGATAATTATTTATTATGAGGAAACATGGATTTGGTTTGGAAAACTAATGCAGAATTTAACTTATCCATGAGATAAAGAGGAGAAAGGATGTAGCTTTGAACATCTCTAGCTGATGTTTTCAAGAAATGGACACATTATTTTTCGTTCCAGAGTTACATTCAGTTAGGGATGGGTGAAAATTTAATTTCTGTTTGTTGTGATAAGAACTGACCAAACTTGGCAAATTCCTTCATATTCAGGAAGAAAAAAACTTAAGGTTTAAAAAAATGCAAGAAAAAGAAAATTGATTGATTCCCTCATCTCTATGATTGGCACTTGTCTTTGTCAGTCTTTTTCTTCTTCCCTATTCATGCTCCTTTGAAAAAGAGAAGTTGACATTATGTCCTTGAAAAATCCATTCACAAGTTACTGCTAAATGTCTAAGCCGAAGAGCAAAGCTCATGGGTTTCAGTGCCTTGTTCCTTTTCAATGGCAATCGGGCTGGATGCTTTAAAACTAGGGGCATTTTGACTCTCCTCTGTGTCAATGTCCCCTAATAGCACTAAATCCCAAAACCAAAGCATTCCTCCGGGAAACTAATATCCAGGCTAACAGAGAGAGAGAAATGGCTCAACAATTCAAAAGATAATTTCAGCCATATGCATCAGTAGCTGCCTTCCACATCTCAATCTGTGCCGTATTTCAGCCTTGCACATTCTTTAGGGGAACGAGTAGTACAAAATGAAGGTGAAGAAAACGGCAGATTGACAACCAAGGCATGTGTGAAGTGATGCTCTTAGATGCTGAGAGGTGTGATAGCATAGTAAGTGCTATATTATCAATCATTTTAAAAACGCACACTTTAAGAAAAAGCTTGCTTTTCTGCCATGCAGAGTGAGAAGGCTTGAGAACATTTGAATGTGTCTATGCTACATTTATCAGAATGTAAACCTTTGTGAGTGTGAATCAAAGTGACATATTTGGGTACATTTCCTTTTGAAAAATGTACATTAAAGCTGCAGCCCTGGATCCATTTATGATGCTTTACACACCTTATACAGAATCTCATTGAATCACTAACAAAAATCCTTGGGACTTCAATTCATTTAAGCATCTGTAGGACTGGTTCATGTCGTGAACAAATGTAATTTCTTATTCCTTTTTCGTATGCAGAGTAACAGCATAAACACACAAGCCAAGCAACAGTATAAACACACAAGAAAATATGATGGCAATGGTTAAACAGATTGCTTCCTTCTGGTGTTAAGGAGACAAAGGTTTCATTAGTACAAATTATTCTCATAATATGTTAACTATGGCCTTTTCTGCATTTTATTTTTAAAACGGGGTGGCGCGTCCTTCACTGAGGACATTTGCACTTGGGGGCAAACTGGGTCCGGACTACTTACTGTATGTCCGGACTTCAGCCCGCTCCAGAATGCCTAGAACTGGTGGTTTGCCATGCTATTGAAAGACCGATTTAAAGATGACTTTCAATAGCCCGGCGCACCACAATCCGTCGCTGCACTAAGTGTAGATTTGCAGGCTCACGCCAGTGTGAAACTGCAGATCTTCTGGGGGCGGGCTTCCGGCTGGCGAGCTTCTCCAGTTGGTGGAGAGCCTCCACTGACTGGAAGCCTCCATTTTCATCTCCGGAGAGTGTGTAGCGCGGGCATGCGCTGCTCCAGATCGGCGTGAATCGTCGGGGGGGAGCGTGCCAGTCCTGTGAGTAATGGACTGCCCCGTTTTCCCCTCAAAGTGCAGAAAAGCCCTATGGTACATAACACATATCATGCTGTTCAGGTGGGCTATCTATGACTGACATCACTGATTTGAATTTAGCTGGTGATGTATAAAAAATAATGCATCTTTGCCTAGAACCATTTGAGGCTGTTTTGTGTAGTATATTATCATGGGTCATTCTATTAATAATACACTCATTGATCATGAGGCATGACTTCATGACTTCCTAGCTCACTGACACATGCTCATTTTTCTTGTGTATGTCTTGATATATCACATTGCTTTGAAAAGAAACATTATCAATAAGGAATAAGAACATATGTGGAAAGACTATGGCCATTTCCGCACCTTACCAGCTCCCACCAACATCCCATTGCGATCCCAGCAACACCTTTGCTGGGATGGGAACACAAAGAGAATGCTCCCCTCCACACCCAGCCTGCTCCCTGCAGGAGGGAGCACAAGAGACACGTGCCTGCCTTCCACAGCACAGCCCACCTCTTTCCCATGCTGCGCTAGGGAAGGAAGTGCATGATCATGCTTCTACCCTTTCTGCATGGCCAGGGGTGATGGGAGGATCGTGCGATCGTGGGCATTTAACAGATTTTTCCATTAAGTTAATATACCATGATCATGACAGATGGGGATGTGCTGGCTATGGGACTACCCATGGACTGCTGCCATCGAGTCCCCATTGCTGAACTGAGGCATCATAAAGAAATAGCCTATGTCTCATAGATGGCAGGCAATCCAAAAGCTGTTTAATGTCTCCCCAAAAACACACCACTGCACTTCCAAATTCTGAGAGCAAACTAAGTATTATCTTTTAATACAAGAAGGAAAACTTATTTTATGTAGGTTTCCAATGGTTTGCCACCAAAATTCATTTCAGACTCAAAATGAGCTGGTAATTTGTGACAGTTCCCTCAAAGCAACATTTCTTGCTTGTTTTAAAATAATTAAATCATTAAATAATAATCATTAAAATAATAAATTTTTGCAAGGCACAAATAATGTGGCTGTGAACTGAAGCAGGTTTCTGGCATGGCAGAATTAGAAGTGCTGAAGATGCCCACCACTGGAAAAAGGGAATGATATTTATTTATATGCAGATAAGTAGAATCTGTAGAAAGAGTTTAATATAAAGATATTTGGTCTGGTTTAAAATTAAATGAGTCCTGCTGGACACAGGGCTACCTTGAGAAACTGTCACAGTAAATGTGAATGGGAGATGTTGTCTGTGATCTCAACTTGGCTGAAATCCTATTAGTGACATTTTTGTTTTTGTGTGCCTTCAAGTCATTTCCAACTTATGGTGTCCCTAATTTGAACTTATCATGGGTTTTTCTGGGGCTTAGAGTAAGTGATGTGCCCAAGATCACTCAAGGGATTTCCCTGACCCAGCAGAGAATCGAGCCCTGATCTCCAGGGTTATAATCAGATGCTCAAGCCACTACCCTTACTGGCTCACTAATTTACACCCATATATGTCTTTTTCTTGACATTGAGGAAGTCAAACTTCTCCTTTTCTTTCATTTAATGATCAACCCCCCAGCTTTTACCTACATCCCCCTCCATTGTCATGTAGCAGCCAGTGGAGGACAGCTGAGAAGGGTCTGGCCAGTTGACTATCGCCACACACTTAACAATGAAGGCATCTTCTGGGAAATTCCAAGTGTCCTCTGGAAGTCTTGGAAGAAGGCCTCATCTTTGCACATCTGACTATAGTCACATAGCCAGATGCTTCTCAATTGTTCCCTGATCTTCACTGGCTGCCTCTGTCCTGTGATGGGGGAACAGGAAGACATTTCATAGCTGCATCATGGTGGGACTTTATGGTACCTTTCCTCTCTGAATGGGTATCAGATATGAATTATTTGGAGAAGCATTACAAGTGGTTTTTGAAGTTGGCGTCGTAGTGTTCTTTCTTCCCGTTTACCCTCACAAATCATAACTGACCTTGCAATACCAAATATATCCTAGTTTAGTGGACAGTGGTGTATGCTGTTCACAAGCTGTTTAATTATTGCTGTGATTTTTATTGGGTGAAAGTTGATTGGCAATGCCACACAGGTTGAAGAAAGAAATATTCCTTAGAAGAACAATTTTGCAGAAACGTTCAGGTTTCCAAACACATTTTGCCTGTAGAGTTAAATTAAATGTTCTAAAACTGTAGTGCTCCTGTTAATGGGCAGGCTAATTGAAGGTCTAATATGAATCCATATACTGTATTGCAAAACTGATTAAAACTTTCATATTACAAAAGATACACTAAGCCAATATTTTTTCTTGGTTCATTTCTCGCTGAGATGCAGTAAAGAAAAGAAAGAAATTAACTAGCAGGGTAACGGGTCATATTAAAAGGACAAATGTTCTCTAACATAATGCATGGCCTTTACTATATTTTTAATAATACTGTAATGTATTATTTAAAAATATGTGTCTGTCTGTATGGAAATTGCACAGTGAGAGAGAAAAGAGTAAACCTTTAGAATAACCCTTCAGATGTCCTTCTCAAACTTTTTAAAAAAAGAAGAAATCTAAATAGCCCATTTATGGCCTCTGAATGTGGTCTAGTTACACACTGAGATAGGGAAGAATTAGAAGAATACAAAATGTAAAGTGTTACAGCTTCATAATATTTGTTTTTCGTTTACTGGATGCTGTTGTTTGTTTGTTTGTTTGTTTGTTTATTTATTTATTTATTGAAAGGCTGCTTACTAATCCCTATCTCCACAGCTTGTGACCCTCGGCCTAGTGCATCACAGCAAGAGATGTAAACTTCAGACATTTTGAAGTCACATTGGGAAGTCATATAGAGAAAGAAAGAGAACCTTTTTTGGAAAGTAAAGAGACTCAGAATTTTCAGGGGAAATTGAAATATATGCAGTATTTATTTTGTTGACTGTATTTTGCTATTGCAACAACATAAATGAATCACTTAAAATGTATCATATGGAATTGAACTGTTTGGTATAATTATAAAATTTACAGAGCAGCCCTATGAACTTTGAATCAGATAGAAGCCACTTCCTTCTATGGGCCTTTGTTGAGTTCACACTCAGACTTTCCCATTTTTTTCCTCCCAGCACCTGCTGAAATTCCCTCTTCTTTAAAGATACAGGAGTCCTGTCCCTTATCTCACTTGGCAACCCTACCTCCCTCTGATCTTGTTTTACTCCAGCAAGACAATACCTTGCTTGTTTACCAAACTATACTGGAGTATCTGAATCACAGTCATGTAAAATAAGCTCCAGGATATTGAGTCACAGGGGTAATGGCAGTTGTGAAAGGAGATCTCTAGCCACAGGTAACAGCAGTAGCTGGTGCATGCACTTAGAGACTTTTGTATCTATGAGCAGACTTTTCAATTGGATCACAGAAGTATAGTTAAATATGAAACTTATCACTGGGCAGATGGAGGAGTCATAGGCCCTTTCTGCACCGCCTTATTAAAATGGTGCAGAGCAACCTCCAACGGAGGTCTTCTGCACTGTGGAGTGGACTGGGGCGGACTACTTTTCATAGTTCCACACCTCAGTCCGCTCCGGAGTGACTGGAACTGGTCGCTCAGCATGCTTTTTAAAAACCTCTTTTAAGAGATTTTTTAAAAGTATGGAACGTGCAACCCTGTGTCACTCCATCACCGCACTTCAGTGCAGATTTGCAGGTGCGCACTAGTGCGTGCCTGCAGATCTGCCGGGGGTGGGTTTTAGGCTGGCAAGCTTCTCCAGCGAGCCTCCACCAACTGGAAGCCACCATTTTGGATGCCGGAGCAGTGCAGAGTGACAAGCTTGCACTGCTCCTTGTCAGGATGGACCCAAACGGACCCACCAAAAAGCCGGTGAATAGCGGCAGGGAGCGTTTCCCTTGCCACGTGCGGAAAGGGCCATAAACATTATAACTGCGCCCATACTAGAGAAAAATGCCCTAACATCATAAGATACTGATACCCAGTATAATCTATACGTACATAACCTTCTCCCATATAATCATAGGCAATGGAAGCCATTCTACAGCAGTCTGTTAAAGCAATGCCATTACAGGAGGCCTCAGATAATCCCAGACTTTTTTATCTGGTGAAAATGTATTTATGTAAATTGCTTTGGGAACAGGAAAACTATTGGATGATCAGAGACTTGCATAAAAAGGGTGCATGCTCTAATTTGCACTACAGTCATCCCTCCACATTTGCTAAGGTTAGGGGCACAGGACCCCTGTGAATGTGGAAGAACGATGAATAACTCTAGGTCTTCCCAAACCGTATTTAACACACAAAAAAGTATGATCACTCTATTCAACTCACCATGTATTGCTTTGAGGCATCAGGGTTCCTTCACAAGGCAGAAGTGGCTGGCTGGTGGGGCTTACTGCCACCTCCAGTGCTGCCCCACACCATTTTTAATAGGGACTTACTAGCCTCATTTGCAGTTTCTCAGTCTCACAAGGCTTGCAGTCCCTTTAAAAATGGCATAGGGAGGCAGCAGAGGTGATAATCCATGAATAATCAAATCCACAAAAGTGAAACCCACAAATGTAGAGGGATGACGGTATATATCCAGCAGTCATTGTGGATATACTAATATTAAATTCCCAGGCGTTTAGCATCACTCATCTAATGGATGCTCAACTGTGACAGTTCTACTGCATTAACATATTACTTCTAAAGTTACTCATGTACAAGTGATTTTTTCCCTTACAAAATCTATTTACCTCCCCTGTTATATGGCTGAACAAAAATTATGTTTGTGATTTTTGTTTGTAAAATCATCAAGATCTTCAGAAAATGGCTGATTAGATATTTTAAAAAGATAAATGAAAATTTATGACAAACTGAATTCCACTATATTGCATGGTGTCCAGCATTTCTGGTTACTACAAGATTCCATTCACCTATTTTTACTTTCACTGCTTAACTACATTATTTGTGGCTGTTCCAAGTTTTACATAATGTTGCCTTTATTACTTTCTTTTGAACCTCAGTATTGAGCAGGTGGGAAACCTAATTACTCTAACTGTGCAAAATTGCTAATAACAGGATAGCACATTATTATTATGTGTGTTGAGATAGCAGTCATTGTGTTTTTGAACAAAATTTCATGGCACAATGTGAGACAATTGTCTGCAGTAACATATGAGGTAGAGAGTTTAATTTACTAATTGTTAGTTATATTACATTCTTGTGAAGCCAAATTTGTCCATGGTGGCAATGATCACAACTTCAGTGATAATGTTGCTCTCATTTAGTCCATAATACAATGTCAGTCATAATAAAGACTTTTATGAAAGTGGGAATTTTATAACAGAGAAATTTGCTTTATTTTAACAGACAAATGTTTGCCAGTAGGTTTGCACTTTGTTTATGGAGTCCTGCTACAGAGGCTGCGATCATAGCATCCTAGCTCCCATTCACTCTATCTTACTATTGTACTTTGATACCGCTTAAACTGTCATGGCTACATCCTATGGAATCCTGGGCTTTGTAGTTTTCCCAAAGGGCCTAAAAGAGCTGTCTCTTCATCTGTTAAAACAGTCATCAACCCTAATCAATAGGCAGATAATGAGAAAAAGTAATTTGATTCTGTACAGAGAAAACCCTGGAATTACTCTTTGCCACGGCAGTGAATTATTAACCTTATAGAGAAAAGCAACTTCCTCCCAAGTTGCTACATAACTTTGTATCATGTAAGTCTGGAGAAATATAACTGTCCTATATATTAGCAGCAAACCAGAGGAAGCAGCTTGGTTCTCAGGAGTCAAAGAGCCTGCAGCTGACATCTGCAGTTACGCTTGTCGGCAGCAGTAGCAGCAACAACAACAACAGCCTCACAGGTATCTCCTTCTGGTGTCTTGATGCTAATTGCTTGCAGACACCTGAGCCCACCTCCTCATCCTCCCACTACCAGGGAGGTAGATAAACAGCAGGAAATATGGAGGTATCTGCCAAACAGGTGTATGTGCATGCATGTGTCCAGAAGTATCCTGATCCTTCTGCATTTCTTTGATTAGAATGCCTACTGACACTTCTCTTCCACTGAATAAACACAGGGCACATGAACAGGAACCTTCAGTAGTGCACTTCTACTAGTTAATGGTGTTTGTTTAGAAAGTTGATTATTGTACTTGAAAAGCTGCTGATGTGGTTCGTTCTCTCTCTCTCTCTCTCTCTCTGTTGTGTGTGTATGTGAATCCATTCTAGAAGCAAAACTAACAGAGAACCCAGTGCACAAATCTTAACAATATATTTGTTTCATGGGTGAGTAGTTTCTTTGATCCTAAGCAAAGAGAAAAAGAAAGCTGGATAAACTTTTGAAAGAGGTTCGACTTTGATGTCTGAGCTGCAGGCTACTAGATTCCCAAAACTCTGGGATTATTTATCCCTCTGATTCTGATACCACACCTGATTCTGCTGTAGCTGTGCATATTCAAGTGTCATGTGAGGGTTTTTATTATTTAAAACTGTGCATTAATTGCCTTTGAGGACTTTTGGGCCAGGGGAGAAGGTGAATTATCACTATAACAAGAATAAATAAATACATGAAACCATCAGACAAAGAATGTGTTTGGTATCTTTTCCAGGAATCACCTGAAGAGATGTGATTCTGTGCTCAGTGGTGGAGCTTGGAGTGCATGGAGGGGGGAGGGTGAGGGTCCACTGTGTGTGGAGGCATAGCCATGGTGCATGGAGCATGGCTGCAGCACATGGGGATGGGGCACAGTATGCGGAGGTGTGCCTATGAGCTGGGTCACCCCAAAAACATTGCCACCCAGGGCAAATCGCCCCCATCACTCGCCATCCCTACGTGACTATCTGTGCTACCTTTTTGCATTTCTTTGGTAAGATTAAAAAAATGTAATTTCACCAAATCTGAAGTCTGAACTTGTGCATCCAACATCTTCTGCTCTTCAGAGTTCCTTCCAACCATTCAGTGAAGATTGTTAGGGGGTCAAAAGAGAAAGGACACTACATGAGAGATCCATTGTCCAAAGAGCTTTCTGCTAATGCAACTTTAGGTCAAGCCCCTTCTTATGAATCATCTCCACGGGTCTTCTCATGAGTCAGAAGGGCTCCTTTGAATCTAGCTCACTATGTGTAGCTATATAAACACTAAAATGATTGTTAGATTTGAAATGTCTACCTTTTCTGCATTGGGACTTCACTTCTACCTTTAGCAGTGAGAGGATGGACTATAAATTTAGAAAATGGAGCTAAAGCCATTAAGGAGTGGGGGAAAGGCCCCATCTGGCATATTTCTGTGTCACCCTGAAACTACAGTGTCTGTCTATAAGGCACACCATAGCCAATAAGACAGAGCCCCATGTTGACAGGTCTGTGCTGTTTTCTTCTAGGATTTTACTTCACAGATTTTTATTGACTGTAGCTGGAAAAAAAAATCTGAATTGCATTGTGTAATTACCTAGCTGAACTACGGGAATTGCCTAAAGGGTAAGCTATATATCACATTCATGGCATTTATTACTTTTCCATTCCATTTCTTTTCTGTATTAAATAGGCACAAAAACTCTATTATTTGTCAACTGCAATGAGTTAGCAGCCAGCACAAACCTGTAGTGCACGAGAGAATTCTGATTCCCAGCATCTCTGAATAATGTTAAAACTCATCATTGCAAAGGTATGGGGGTTCAGTGTTTAAATTCATCTGATTGCAACTCTTTGAAGTGTTTCACAGTAAACCATTTCCCACTACTCCTACTTCTGAATGCTAGCAATGCTATTGAGAATACAAGGGACAATGGAACATGGCAAGAAAAGGTGTACTTTTAATTTATTGAAGAGTTAAAATGTTTTGAAGAATGGACACCCAGAGGAAGGAACAGTTCTTCAAGGAACTGTAATATTCAGGTCATTCATGTGCACAGAGTCACCTTTTCTTATCTGTGCTTAAGTAAAAGATTGAAGAAAAAGATCAGGAAGGGTGGGGTCCTGTACCCCATTTGAATATCTAACCCTCTTTTTTTTTTTGCAGTGACGGTCAGCCTCTGGCTCTAACCCTAGGTAGTAGCAAGATAATTTTGTGATAACAGGTCCTATGAAAACTGGAGAGCTGGGACCAGTTAGTATTGGATGTAAAGAGTTGAGTTTTGTGTCAATACTTTTAATGGAATAGCAAATTCCAACCCTGCTGTAGACAATAGGTCAGCTTGGAGTAGCACACACTGCTGTGTCCTACCACATGTTGCCATTAGTCTCTGCTGTCGCCTAAGCACTTACCTCACTTCATTCTGCTAAATGGAAAGTCACAAAGTCCTTATTAGGCAACAGAATTAAAAAAAAATGGGTAGATGAGAGGATCAGTCCTTCAGTTTTCCCCTCATTGGGAAGGAATCTAGAGAAACAACATAGATCTGGGAGATCAGCCTCTACACAATACTCTAAATATTTTTTTTCCTCCAAGGAGAGATTTAAGACTTTCAAATTTAATTTAACAGAATATAATTTTGCTTTTGCCCCCTGATGTGGCATGACAATCCCAACTCATCTTGGCAAAAACTCATTTTAGCAGGGAAGCAAGCTAGTCACAGCGTCTGTAACTACCCTGCCCATGTTTTAATTTATTATTTGTTTTCATGTGAGTTAAAATTCAATGACTAAATATATAGTAATCAACTGCCCTGCAAATGTCATTGGACTGCAAGTTTAGTTAGCCTTAGACAGATAGTTATAAGTGCTAGGAATTATTGGAAGTTGCAGTGCAAGAATATCTGGAGGACCGTACATAGGTAAAACTACATAAACTGTGTCTAATGCTGAAATAACATAGCTATTTACCTGGGAGTAAGATCAGTAAGCTCAATAGGACTTGTTTATGAGTGGTTAAAAAGACCATATTATTAACCATATATTAACTTGCTACTGAAATGTTTCACATTGCTCTTTTTGAGCATACTGCCTCAGAGATTATATATAGCGATTGAAAATAACTTGTGACTTCTGAGAGCCTCTTCTGTCTATGTGGGTCACAAAATTTACATATTGACAAATTGCAATTGTATATTGCAGAAGAGATTCTCAAGAACAGACTGTGGCCCCAGCAGTGAGAAATCTAATATATAAAAGTCAAAGTTTGTCTGTTTGTCTGTGCCAGGCAGAGAAGACCTCATATGATTGACTGCCTAAGAGGATTCTATGGAATACAGGGGTTTGCAGTTTAGAGAGGTGCCTTTAGAATTCTCAGCCAGAGAACTCTTGGGCCTGGCCAGTTGCTATGGAGATGAGGCCTAGCAGCAAGGAGGAGGGCAGTGTATTCCCTCAGGAACCAAACCTCTGTATGTTAATAACTCTGAATACAGATTGGATTGGGGAATATGGGAAAAAGTTACAGGTACTGGAAAAGACAGTTTGGGGAATTAAAGACACAGGATCTCAAATCTGTGTATTTTAACTGCATCTAATTCCTAAGGTAAGGTAAGGTAATTCCTAAGGTATTTCTAATAAGTATTACCTATGAGAAAATAAAATCCCCCTGGTACTTATATTCATATGTGATGGAGTTGTGAATGTGTACAGAAATTTTGGCAAATGGTGTTTAAAGAGATAAAAAATTGATTTAGAAATATGTCCTAGTATAGCACTGTTACCTATATATGATAAGGTTAATTGTACTCAGGCAAAGAAGGATCTAATTACAAATTTATTAGCTGCAGCAAGGTTAGTTACATCAAGAAAATGGAAAATTCAAGGAGATTTTCAAATAGAGGACTGGTATAAAGAAGTGTGGAAAATCGCCATTAATGATAAGTTAACATGTGGAATTAAGGTCAAAAAAGGAACAATGAAAGGGAATGATTTTGAAGCAATTTGGAAGATATTTGAGGAAAAGATGTTAGTAAAAGAGGAAGGTGTCACACTCCCACAAGAAGAGTTACAATTTTGGAAGGTGGAGGAATTTGAGACATAATTGGCTTTGGGGATGGGGTACACTTAGCAATAGTAATAGGTTAAATTTAGTTTGAAAATGACAGTATATTTTTAAAATGTTAAGTATGGGAATAAATAACAATGGGTATAATGAGAATGAGATTTAAATATATATAACCAAAATATATAATCAGAATGATTTATTATATGTTGAATAAGTAATATCATGTAAATAGATTTACAGAGAAATAGAAATGTAAGCATTTTTTTTTGTTGTAACCTTTTTTCCTTCACTTTTATGTTTATCACCTTATGTATTTTTTGTGTGTTTTTTTGTGTTTTTTTCTTTTCTTATAATTAAATTTTTTAAAAAAGAGAAAATAAAATCCTGGGCAATGCTAGGTATATACGCAAGTTGGATAATAAAATGAGTTTATTGGCATAGCTGACCCCCTGGATCCACATCTCTAGATTTGCTCATCACAAGCAAAAGCTATAGTTCTCCATTCCACTACAAATCTTTTCAGTGGAGATTGAGAATGTGAATTTACAGGGGGGAGACTTGTGGCTGAATCCTTTTAGTCTGTTTGGAAAATTGGTTCTGTGTTTTTTGCACCATTTTGATATGATCCTAGAGGACTGACTGTCCAAGTGTTTGTCAAACTGCTATGCCCATGAATAGATGCATGGAGGCCTTCTTAGTATCTTTGGACTTCCATCTCCACCAGTCCCAGTCAGTGTGGCCAATGGTTAGGGATGAGAAGTGCAGTCATTCAGCATTTGTTGGGTCACAGTTTCCCAGCTGATACTACAATTACTTTCCTTCTTGTTAAACTTCAGTTTAGTTGGTGCCTCTCCTTAGCCTCCCTAGACAATACTTGTGGCAAGGGTGGTGATTAAATTTACTTTCAAGGGTATATCATGATCCTTTCTTCCTCTAAGCACACATCCATTCCAAACTTGCAAACTTCACTTTTCTGGACCATAATGCCCCAACTCCTAGCAAGCATAGCTCATAGCCAGTTGGCTGAAATGGAGTTCTATGAGTTTTAGTCCAAAAAAACATCCGGGTGCTACCAATCTCTTCCTTTATATGCATTTGTAATGTAAGTCATTGCCTCTTTTTAAAAATTACCTGAGTGCCTCTCACTGCATCCGTTTTAAGTTGTATGTTTATTATAAACGACATTGTCAATGTTAGAGGCATTGAAGTTGTAATGCTCCCTATGAGGCACGCAATTTCATTACAGCCATCATGGAACTATAGAGAATATATGGAACACCACAGCTTCAGTTCACTTCCTTGTGCATACTAATTGGTTTGAGGCAGAATGTGAAATGAACAAGTGACAGCCATATTAAAAATAGGGTCTTAGATTTTCATTATTTAGTAGTGAACTGATTTGCCACAAATAAAAGAGTATGTGAAAAATGAGTGTTTACTGCATGGGGAGCTTGCAAAGAAGGAGTGCTTCATTTGTAATCCAAATCAACAGCAACAAAAAAATCTGATTAAAATAGATGCCATTTTGTATTATTCCATGTGTCAGATTTTCCAACAAGATCCATCAAAGAGGCTATTTTTTTCCAAAATATGTTGTGAGAAGAATTAATGACAGTGTTAAGAATAGATGTGTGTGTGTGTGTGTGTATGTGTAGGATAGTTGAAGCACATAGCTAAAATATGAGTAAGTGTGGAATATTGTGACTCATATTTTAACTATGTGCTTCAACTGTCCATAATCAGGACCTTCCCTACTTTCTGCTGTTGATCACATGTAAATCAAGATATTTCAGCATAAGCTTTTTTGGACTGCAGTTGGTCCTCCAGATTTGTGGGTTTAACTTTCACAGATTTGATTATTTGCGAATTGTTGCAACCTCTGCCTCCCCTACCTCAAGCACCCCTACCTTTCTCCTGGGGGAGCTTCCCTCTTGGCCACTGCAATCAGACCTGGTCTTTCTTTTCCTCCACCAGCCACTGCCTGACCAAACAAGGACAAACTACAGCCCAATTTCTCAGCACCACAAACCCTCTCCTGATGTCCCCCACATATACCCAAAGAATGAGACAGGTAAGAGGTAGAATGTATAAGGCAAGCATGTCAACCCACACCATTTCCTTCTTTCCCTGACCAGGCATGGACCCTGGGTCCCTGCTCTCTGTGTTATGTCTTGGCCCCCTTCCCACAGACACACACACATTTTTATATTTGTACTTTTCCCCACTTTTGTGGGGGTCCTGTGCCCCAGTGCTAGGGGATGTGGAGGGCCACTGTACTTCTTTAGAACTCACAGCCTCAACAGACAGACATTAATTCAAACACATAAAAGAGAGCAGAGAATGTGGAACATAATAGAAACACAAAACATAGTGACATGGTTGTGAGGTGACAAGTAGCGGTTTAATGGTGATATAAAAGAGTAGTCAAGAGGATAAAGGAAGATGACATATTTCATGTGCAAGCATAGATAAAGCAGGGGCCAGTATGGTATAGTGGTCTGGGGGACCAGAGTTTCAATCCCCACTTAGCTATGAGCAAGTCACACACTCTCAGCCTCAGAGAAGGGCAAGGGCAAGCTCCCTGTGAACAAATCTTGCCAAGAAATCTCTGTGATAGGGTTGCCTTAGAGTTACCACAAGTCAGAAACGACTTGAAGGCACACAACAACAACAAATAGATAAGTCAGGAAGCATGTGTATGATACAGAAAGGGTTTTTGTCTTGTAGATCTGCTAAAATGGTAGGAGATGCAAACAAAAAAAATAGCATCATCATCTTGAAACAGGCAGAGACTTTTCCTGGAGAAGGATATTTATGTGCAAATGAAAAGCAACATAGCAATGTGTCCAGTGTGCTAAGAAGCCATTGTTTCTTTTCCAACCGCTGGAGATGGATAAGATATTTGTGTAAACATAACTTTAATGAAAACCAGCCTATCATTGTAGATAGTGTGTTAAGAAGACATATGTTTGGTATAAATGAGTGTTTATATAAATGCCTGTTTACTGAGGCTGCACACTATGCATCTGAAAAAGTGGGGTATAGTCCACAGAGGATTATTCAGAAATAAATTAGTTAATTTTCGAGGTGATACAACACTCCTTCTTTTTGTTCCAGAGCAGACTAACATGGCTGACTCTCTGAAAATTTCAGGCCAATGATCCTCTTTGCCCTTTGGTGATGAATGAAGAGTACGACCTTTTAAAAAATGTTGAATCTTCTCAGGTTGTAACCCTCTCCCCAGATATTCAGAAGCTAACTTTCTCATTGAAAGCCAAATGCATCTTGGCTATAATACACATGTGTATACTAGCCCTTCCCTTATCATGATCTCCACATACATTAATGCAAGGTTGTGCAAACCATCATGTCCCATTTAGGGCTCTTTTCGCACGGGCTTTCTCTCACGAAATAGCCCCGTGAGCCTCGTGGGAGTGGGAGCGTCGCTCTGCACGACACACTCCCACTTCCGCGGCGCTCACGGGGCTGAAGTGGCGCGAGCACGGATTTTTTTATTTTTGGCTTGAAGCGAAAATAAATGGCGCTCACACAAGGCTCCCGGCGGCGTCCCTCACTTACCGGAGTGCGGAGCGCCATCGCAGGCGGGCCTGTCGTGCTTCCTCCCCGCTTCCGCCCCCCACGGCACCTACAACTCCCAGGGGGCGCTGCGGAAGCTGGGGGCGTGGCTGAAGAGTGCCCGTCATGCAAGAAGACTCCACGTGCAGTAAGGAGGTGGGGGGAAGTGGCGGTGTTTCGGGAGAGGGTTCTCATGTGAGCCGCCCTCCTCCGTCGCGCAAGCGCTGGCGCTGCGGAAAGGGCCAAAGTCAATGGATGCATTGGGTATGCACCCACACTGCCATGGGTGTGTGCACGTTGTGTTCACTAATCATAATGGGATGCAATGCTTCACATTTTTTATTTTACATGGGGGTTCCTGGGGAGAGCACACTGTATACAAATGTATCCATACAGACATTTAGGCCAGTGCAATGCTTATTTTCTATTCCCCTTCCCACTAACCTCTCACTATACATCACTGAATATATTTTGGGTTGCAACTTGTTACCCTGATTTATGGGGTCCCATGAGGGACACCTCAATGTGCTCACAATGGGGAATGGGAATTAGCAAGAGCACATGCTAAGCAATGTGAGAGGCAGGGCAACCTAGCAAGATCTTGAACCCAATGTCTACAGGGTCAGGTCGAGTCAATAATCAAGCAGAAGTAAATAATAATTGTTTCCTTTTTTGAAATACAATCAAACATATGTATGCAAACACACTCACACAGACCTAGTGAAAAAAAGGTAGGAGTTGGATAGAGGGTTTTAAGAGGGTTTTTTCCAGGGAAATACTACACCTGATCCTGAAGCCCAGTTTTCAGAAGAAAAGTCAGTTGGAGTGGAGATTCTCAGCACGTGGAAGCTGAGGTGAAGGCTCGTTGAATGGAGCGACAGCAAGGCAGGATGGAAGCCGGGAGTGATCTGAAGAAACGCTCAAAATCAGGGGGTCTTATAGGGGAAAATGTGCCCATAGGCTAGTCTGTTCCTGGGGTTAACACTGGGTTTAGGGCTGGAGACAAAGCCTCTGAAAGGTCAGGATTTTGGATGATTGAGTTATGACAGCGTTGTCAATAGAGCAGACAGTATGCAAATGAGGGGGGTTGACAGTTGGATATTCAGCTCGTTAAGCTGCCTGCTTGGGGCAGGGAGTCTTTTGTAAGCTGTGTGCATACATAATGTGATCTTAAAAGGGTACTTGCCTGGAGGTCCTCTGAAGCTGCAGCCCGGCAATTACTGGCCTGCCTGGATTTGTTTTGAATAATTCAGCTATTTTCAGCCATGCCCATGTGCGTGCTTGTCCGGGGGCCTCGCAAGCACATGAAGAGGAATGGGTAGTGAAGGCCAAATTCTTGATATCAAATGATATCTAATATACCACAAGTCCGGACTAGAAACTACAGTAACAAGCTCTATTTAAATATATATACAAAAAAGATCTATTGTGAAATTAAACATTCCACTAAACATTTCTTTCCTTTTTTGTAAGGAGACTTATAATGATTTCAGTATCTTAGCCTGCTTCATAAGTCTGTGCATGGGCCCTTTCACAGTACTATGACTACGACCACCATGGTCCCACTAGGTTCCATCTTGTGGGATGCTGGGATTTGCCATTTGGGGAGGGACATTTAGAATTCTAAGTCAGAGAGCTCCTCTGGTGCCTCACAGAATTACAAAGCTCAGGATTCCACAGAATGTTGCCATAGCAGTTAAAGTGGAATCATAGCACTATAACTATAATGCGAAAGGTCCCCAGGCTAGGTTGCAGCTGTGTAATGTTCAGCACAGCAAAGAAAGGCTTCAATGGCATGTATTTTGTGTGGGATCAGGGCAAGTAGTGATCAGTGTTATAAGAACATGTATACCGGTGCCACTATTTTCTTCTTCATTCTTTTAAAAACAATCCTGTTTTTACAACTGTCCTGATAACAGTTGACCCACTGAATCAATGCATTTAGCTACATGCCAACTCACCATTCAACAACTGATTGAATGGATCTATTTTAGTTGGGACTAACTTACAGGATGTCAGCCCATATTTATCATAAAGATAACCCCCTCTTACATGAGTGTCCCATTGATTCCTACTTCAAGACCCACACGTCCTTAGCTTTAGCAGTCCTACAGCAGTGTATGATACATTAATGTCCCCTGCTGGAATAAAGGTAGGATTAAAATAAAAAGGCTAACTCTATCCAAGTTGAAAATATTTTTAAAAAACTGCTGCCAATCACTTTAAGAGGTTTTTAGACATGGACATCACAAATATTCTCAAAACCTATGAGCAAGATCTAAGAAACTATTGCCCTCCAGTTGGATGTTAAGCTGCAAATGGCACCACCTTCAACCATGAGCATATCACCAAGAAGGGTCCCTATCTCTGTTATAGATGTTTCATTGAGAGTGTCTGCATTCTCTAAGAAGCTGGTGCCACCAGATCAGTACTAGCACTTGGTAATGAGAAACAAGGGAGCTATGTCTTCTAATCCCCTGCCTTTTTCTACATAGCCATAGATGGCTGGATGACTGAGAGAGTGGTGGGAAATTAAAAGTGAATGGGTAAATGGAAGAGAGTAAGAACAGATTAGAAACAGGGGCTAGACTTTCAGAGTTCTGGTTCTTTCTAAATTAGGTAAGAATGGGGTGGGGAAATAAAAGAGATTTGTAATTCTTGCTTTATTTTTGAAGTGAACTTCACATGCATTGGAGCTCACAATCTGAGTCTGGGAATTACAAAATGCTTAATTGAATCTTCAGGTAAGAGAGTCATTCAGATATATGAAGATATATTTCTTTTCCATACTCTTGGGGCTGGTGTTAACAGCCTGTTTGAATGAGATGTTGAATCACATGGAAAAATGGATATGTGAATTGATTCCTATAAAAGTGTTTTTCTCATTTTGAATAGATGAATACTTTTACCCTGTTTGAAGTTCCTGGAAGAGGACCACATTTCAATCTCTCATCTTAAATATTGCTTGAAGGAGAGAGGAGGTTTTTTTCCCCAATCATAGAAATTTTCATGAAAAATTCAGCCCAAAAAACAACCGAAGCTACTTCAAGAGTATATATTAGAAAAACTTTTAATAGCAAGAATAGTTAACCAATAGAAGGAAATAAGAATGGCTGGCTCTGTGTTGCTTGGAAGATGTTTATCAAGGTATGGTGAGTTTCATAAAAGAGATGCCTCATTTGCTGGTCTGATGCAGGAATTATAGAGGACTTTATATGAACAGCATTACTCAAGAGGTCAGACTCAATGTTGACAATGTTGCCTGGTGGCTATAAATCCTGTGAAAAATATAGTATCATTTTGTGCCTCAGGTTTGTAACTTTTTTATAAAGCTGACAGAGCATTATTGTTTTCAGTAACTAGAGTGGAAATAAGTGTCTTTCCTCAAGGCAGAGATGTAAAAATCTGCCAATCTCAGTTTCATTGAGTTTCTCCCATCTGCATTCTCAGTCCTTCCTTTGCTCATACCAGGTTCCCAGACTTTTTTTTTCTTCTCACACAGAAATCCATACCATTTTTGGATGCAATTTTCCTAATGTCAATATTTATGTTCTCATTTGCACCCTAATGTATGGTTTCTAAGCATATTTTTCCTTAAGGATTAAAAGTGTATTTGTACATATTTTTAAATTAATATATTTGGCTGTTTGTTTTTTATTATATATTATATTTAAATTAACTAATTTAATTGAATTAATTTAATTAATTAATATATTTGGCTGTTTGCTGTGCCATGCACGCACAACTTTGACTATCATTCATTTCTCTGATATGCACAGCAGTTCTCACAAATGTGAACATTTCTGACATGAGATGCAGCTTGTTCCACAATAAATGATGAAGACATGGATACTTTCATTGGTAATCTGGACTTCAATTAAGCTCTTTTCCATTTCTACGCTTAAGAAAAGAGATCATTAATATGTAACAAATCATGATTACATGTAGTGTGCACCAAGAGTATTTCAAGAGCCCTTTCATATTATGCATTTAATTTTTTTGAAAATATTTATATTGAAATTTTAATTTAAAAAATAAAAAAACCCTTCCCACTTCCAAGCTTACATTTTCCAGTTGAATCTGCTTATTTTCATTACGGACATACATAGTTTCTGTTTAACAAAGAAGAGAACAATTATATTATTCCTTTTTTTCATTTCTTATACCTTTATATCTTTATCCAATCCGGAACTTCTCTCCATTCCCTTTCAAAGTTCTGGATATGTTTGTTTTTCAAAGAAAATATTTCTGTCTGTACCATATCCAGAACTTTTAGTTTCCATTCTTCTATATCAATATATTTCCTTTCTTTCCAATATTGCGCATATGTCAACCTTGCAGCAGTTATTAAATATAATAAAGGTTACAAAAGATTACAGAAAGATTACAAAAAATATCTAAAAATGGAAACACAAGATGTTGGAAATGTAATGAAAAGGTGGGGTCTTTGTTTCATATGTGGTGGACTTGTAGGATAACAAAAAAAAATTGGAAGGAGATACATGATGAAATCCAAACAATCTGTAATTTGAATTTTGAAATGAAACCGGAGTATTACTTGTTAAATATGTTAGGGCAACAAAGGGAAATAAGACGACATCAGAAGATATTATCATATTATGCATTTATAGTGCTGTGGTTCCACTTTAATTATCACATCTTCATCCTTTACAGTTTTGTTGTTTGCAGCCTGCGTGGACATTACACTTTTCCAGCTGATAATTCTAAAGGCCCCTCCTAAAACTGCAAACTCCAGATCTGGAACCATAGCAGTTAAAATGAGATCATAGAGTTATAATTGTGTAGTGTGAAGGGGGGGCCTTTTGCCATATGGCAAAGATACTGGGCAATTTAATTTAAGGCCTGAAGTCATGCCAATACAAAATAATTAAAGCTGGTCTTTAAATTCACATTTCAGGGCCATGAGGGACTAACTCACCTAAATTACTTTCATTTTGAATTGAGTAAACATTACTATATGTGAATTTAATTTAAAAAAAAATCTTTAAAACTTTTTAAAAATTAAAGATCTACTCATGTGCTGGTTTACTTTTTCAAAACTGTTCAAGAAAGCAGAATTTTTGAAGGAGAGCAAATTATAGCTATTCATATTTTACTGTTTTTCTAAAAAAATAAAATAAATAATGCAAAGATTTTACTATGCTGCATCTATTTTAGTGTGTCTCATCCTTGAATTCTGAACCTGTCTGTATCTTATATTAGGTTCTCAGAGTTTTGTTTTAGCGTTTCATAATTTTTGTAAATCAGAGTGAACAATAAAATAGGCAGGATACACACATACATACTTCAAGTAGTGATGGGTGAATTCTCCTCAGGATCAGTTGGAAATGAATAATTGGTTATGGGTATTTTTAGAAAATTCCCAGAAACCTAAGAAATCCTGGTCCAGATATATTTATATTTAAATTTTCTACTATTATAGATCCCGCCCCCCCTACGCCTGCATGATCTTGCAGACCAAGGTTCAGTTTCCCACTCGGCCATGGAAACCCACTCTCAGCCTCAGAAAACTCATGATAGGTTTGCCTTAGAGTTGTCATAAGTTGGAAATAACCTGAAGGACACATAACAACAGCCAACCTGATTCTTACAGACCTTTCCAGTATTCTTTCTCTATGAAATTGGGAATGGAAGAACTAACTACCCTTTCTGTGATGTTTGGAGGCATTTGAACCACCAGAGTTATTTCTTTTACTGCAAAGGCAAATTCTGTTTCTAAGGCCATTTCCGCACAACACTCTTATAGTGCAATGATTCCACTTTCAACCTCCTATAGAATGCTGGGATTTGTAGTTTCCGGGAGGGACCAGCCAGCCCCTTTCAGAACTGCAAACCCCAGGATTCCATAGGAGGTTGAAAGTGGAATGATCACACTATAAGAGTGTTGTGCGGAAATATTCTCAATGAGAGCATGTTTAAGGATGCTATCAGCTTCGTAAATACAACCAAAGCAGTTGTTGTCGGCTACTGGCTGCTCAGTTTATAGTAAAATGTCACATAGTTATAGTAACATATTGCCCTGTGGGACATTGATGTTACAAGCTAATTATATGTGCAGCCGTGCATGAACAGTTCTTAGACTTTAATATTGACAAATTACAGGTGTTGTATCCTAAGAAATGTGAGCATGAAGAGAATGTCCCAATATGCTCAGAAATCAGTTTTCTAAGTCAGAAAAGAAAATTAAATAAATTCTTGCTCAGGAATAATGTGTTTTAACCAGAAGTATAAGAAAAAGTCGATACACCTGCCAAAATATCTGCTACATTTGGTGATTGTTTGATTAATAATTGACAAAATGTTCTTGACATTCTCCTGAGGCAGATTCACCCAAGCGTGTACAGGAGTCAATGATTCAGCACTCAGTGACCTCAGATAAATGTGAAGCCTTTTCACTGAAAATGATTGCATTTAAGGTGAAGGAAAGTATGAAGCCTCTGTCTGCGAGGCCTGATGGATGCTTTACCTTGAGATGGATGAATCTGTCGGTTTTACTTACTCCCATATTTTAATTTTTGCAAATTCTGGTAAACAAAGAATCCTTTCTCAGAGTGTTTAAAAACTGGCAGCACATTTGAACTTCGGAACCCCTTTCAATTAGTAAGGGGCCAGAGCTTAGGGATAGAGAACATAGTTTCTAGAAGGAAGGTCTCAGTTTTAGTCTCCAGCATCACCAGTGAGTCACCATGGCACTAAATGGTGGTGGGATTGTGTGCTCCTGTGAGGCAAGAGGCTATGCTGATGGTAGCAGTGCTATTGGCAGAATCTTGCATGTTGGACAGGCTGAGGAGCCAGACTAAATGTGCCAAACAGCTGCTGGGTGGCAGCAGCAGTGGGGAGTGACACTGGCAGAGGATCTCTCAGAAAAAAACAGGAGAGGCACCATAGCTAATGCTTTTTAGTACTGCATAGAAGGATGGAGTGGTAAACTTCCTGAATATCTTTTACCACAAAACCCCTATGATGAGACAACCCAAAATGAAACAAGAGATAGTGCCAGAAGATGATAGTCCCAGGTCAGGTGGCACTTAAGCTGGTGGGATGTAGCAGAGGACAATTATGATTAGCATTGTAGCTAATGACACAACTGGACTCAAGCTGAAAGGACATTCAGCTGATGACACGTTCAAAGGTGGAAAGAAAGTCCAAAGCTGCACAGCACATATTATGTAAACCTGAAATGTGAGAAGCATGAATCAGGGAAAGTTAGAAAAAAAGAATTGGAATGTATAAATACTAATGTAATACCTGGTGAGCTAAAGTGCAGAGACATGGGACAGCTTGGGACAGGTGATTATACTCTGCACTTTAGTGTTTTACTCAAGAAATGAAAAGCTAAGAAGAAATAGGGTTCCTTAACAGTGAGAAGAGATGGTGCAAAAACAGTCAAAGGATATAATGCAAAGTCTGACTGAATTATGCAATAAGACTTCAGGGAATATCCATCAATCTAACAATAATGTAAGTTTATACTCCAACAACAGACACATAAGAAGAAGGAATTGAAAGATTCTATGCAGGAGTCCAGGAAGAAATTGATCACCTGCCAAACCAGGACATCTTGTTAATCATAGGCAATTAGAATGCAAAAGTAGAAATCAGAGAATATAGGAAAATTTGGCCTAGGATCAAGAAATGAAGCAGGAGAGTGACTAATTGAATTTTGCATGGTGAACAGTTTAGTCATAGCAAACATATTCACCAAGAAACCAAAAGGGCAACTTTATAAATGAACCTCACCTGAAAGTGCCCCAGCCCTCTGGAGTAGATTATGAGGATATGCAGAGGATAGCAGGTTAGAAAAGAATCATTATTCTTCAAATTCTATGGACAGAAACTGTTCTGTCAGTAAAATAATGTAATTGGATCCAGTCCATAGAATGCGAACCAGCTTGAATCTCCTCATATGATATTTAAAATCTGCATACAAGTCGCCCCATTGCTCCTTTTTACCTTTAGCCCAGTACAGCAATGATTCCAGTCATGGGTTTGTGTAAAAACATTCAGCTGAATGCACATAAAATGCCCTTCCATACCAGTTTATCTACAGTTTTAGTCCTGGGCCTGTTAGTTTCATTATATTTTGAATATGCGAGTTGGCTAATATTTATCTAAAACATAAATGGAGTTTTCAAGGTTGACTTCAACCAGCAGGTTAGCAAGCATGTCATCTTTAGATTTTTTTTTAATGCTCTTTGATTCTACTACAAAACTCACACAGCGCCTTTTTACCTAACATAAGACATATAGCCATCTTACCTAGCGTGCATTTCTAGACTCAAGCACCTAGATGTTCTGGGGTCTGGATTATCTAAGACTCAAAAAATAGTAATACAGAATTCTCCCCCATCCATCATTTTTAATCTTGCTCTTCTTTTTTCTTCTACCTCTCACAAAACTTTTGATCTGTCTTTTCCTCCAGGCTTTCAATTTCTGCCTAGCACTAAACTTGATAGGAAACTGTGTTTAGATAAGTAGAGTAAACTTCACATATTACAACCATCTGTGATACTTCTATATACAAAAACAGCCACACTCACACATATTGTAGTTTTACATTGTAATGTGAAGTGCCATATGACCCCATTTCTAGGGGGAAAACCCCCCACAACACAACCTTAAACTGGATCAAACAGATTTGCTTTATTATTTCCTCCACTATAGTTTCTAGAGCATTTTTTTATTATGATACAGCTCTTCAGGGAATGGAAACAGAATCTATCACAAGAATGAACAGGAAGATTTTTTTTAAAAGGAATGTTTAATAGCCAGTTTAGAGGGGCTCAGAAATTTGGACAAAAATAGCTTTTTTACAGTTAGCTTCCAGATTTAGGGGAAAGGTGCTGATATGAACTGAGAGAAAACTTTCAATGATATCCTCCTGCTTGTTCCTAAACATCAGTGAAGAAGTTGAAATTCAGTACAGCTCAGGCACAAAAGAAATGTTTTTGCCATGAAAGCACATGTATAGCTTTCAGCATGAATGCTTTGCTGTCACTCTGCCTCCATTCTCTTCTGCTTCACAAGTCATGAAAACTGATACCTTGTAAGAATTCAAAAGAGCATTATTGTTTTGGATTTTGTTGTTTGTAGCCCCAGAAAGGTAGACACAGTGGTCTGTTTCACTGTCATCTCTGGAAAAGGGATCCCCTTTCATGATGGCTAGTATCAAACAATTGCCTTCTCCGGTGGTTCTTATCCTGGGGCCTGTGGACCTCACAAGGGGGCCTCAAAGGCTTGATGAAATGTTATAGAAAGAGAGAAAACAGGAAGGAAGGAAGACAAATTTGTACAGAATCATTCCAATAAAAAAAGGAGCATACATTAACTTATTTCTCCCTTCTCTCCAAATTTGAAGAACCTTGATGAGCAACTTTAAATAAATATTTGATGTCCTTTAGGTTTTAAATCTTAAATATTGGGGGCCTGGGACAACAAAAGATATGTAAAAGTGGTCCACGGTAAAGAAAACGTTAAGAAACCCTGGACTACTCTATACGCACACAGTGTGCTTCTGATAAAGCAGACTGCAATGCTCTTATTGAAGCCATTGTGAGGATGAACAGCTGCTGCCATTGGGTGCATAGTTATGGCAGTATCTGAAGAAACCAAGCCTCTTCTCAAACACCTGAAGCCTTTATTGCTCTCCCTTCGTACAGTTCTTTACTTTTAAGCTGGACTTAACTAGACAATTCAGTTGTTCTACATAATATATGACATATGCCCAATAGCATATGACACTTGATCTCCTGAGTCATAGTCTAACACTCAGACCACTATACTATGCTGGTTCTCCATCTGAAGTGTTGAGCATGACTCTGGAGACCAGGGTTTGTGAGAGCTAGTGTGGCACAGTGGTTTGAATGTTGGAGAAGGACACAGCAAGACCAGGGTTCAAATCCCTTGACAGATCTTAGACAAGTCACACTCTCTCAGCTTCAGAGGCAGGCAGAAGCAACTGCTGTGTACAAATTCTGCCAAGAAAACCCCATAGTAGGTTTGTTTCCAGATCAGTAGGTTTGTTTCCAGATTGTTCCCAGGCTGCACTGAGGGAGGAAGTGCAAGGGCTGCGTCTCCAGAGCTCCGCACGCAAGCAAGTGCACATGGGGCCCCGGAGCAATGCACAATCGGGCACTCTTTTTGGCTACAAGCCGAAAATGAAATAGTGCGCAATTGGCACCCGCCGGCCCGGGCAGCATCGCACAATTGCAAGGACATCATCTGAAACGCTCCTTGCAATTGCGCAATGCTCCAGAGGCCCTTCCACAAATGCCATGTGAAAACAGACATAGCTCATTGTGCAGCAATTGGATGAGGCCAATAATAACTCCAAAGTCATTTTCTTTCTGTGCATTCTGGAAGAGTGTCAACATTATGCCTGTTGACATACTGAAGTGCTGAGAATTACTCAACATTGTTCCAATGGATAGCTTTTCTGACATTGCTGCCATGTGCCTGCCCAGCTTCTGGCACTACTGTCTTGAAGAAGAAGGCAAAAGGAATTGATTGCTACTGCCAGGGAATTTTGTTGACTCCAGTGATGAGACCACAGAGTCTGTGACTACATCAGAGAGCCATAGCTATGCTGCTGAATTTGGGGCACAGTTTGTTGCCACACATCAGGTTGCAGGGGTGCAGTATATCCTTTTATATTATCCTTTTATTTATTTATTTTTAAGAAGGAAGATTATATTTCTATGGCTGTGTCAAGAAGTTATGTCAGTGCTATTGCATTCTTCCTACCTACCATCATTTCTTATCCGACAATGACAGATCACATAATATTTAGTTACATTTTCTCTTTGTTGGAATGTGAAGGTCCACATTCAAGGCCCAACTTTACCATCTAATTAGCATTTTTCAAGCATCCTGTTCAAGAGATTGTATTTAAAAGCTATAGCTATAAGGCAAATAATAAAACAAAAGTCTTGTTTCAGTTAGATTAGATTTATTGAACACATTTTCTGACCCTTCAAACAACATTTCAATCTTTTCTGACCCAAGTGCAATCTCAACCTGAGATGTGGGAGCCATTTTAATCTTCTCTTCTTAATATAATGCATCAATGGTTCTCCCCCCACCACACACACACATGCATTTTTATTTACACCTCTCTCTCCCTCCCTCTCTCTCCCTTCCTCCTCCTCCTCCTCTTCCTCCTCCTCCTTCCCTTTCTCTTGCTGTTAAAAAAAAGACACAGGTAAAACAATAAGCAAAAGAGAAAATAATCCTGGAAGAGAAGTCTACTGTCAGTTGAAGACATAAGCCATTGTGAATGAAATAGGTATGTCATAAAGTGACTAAAATGGAAATGGAAATGTATTTAAAAAAAATCTTCCTCAGCAGGGTTTTTTTTTTTTTTCTGGATCAAATGTGCAAGCTGGAATCAAGCCAGAGGAGACCACACAATTCCCAAATATTATGGATAACAAACCTGGAAAAGTTAGATACAAGTTCTAGCTTGGGGACAACTTGACCTGAGTCTCAGCTTTCTTCTTGTGGAAGACAATTTCATTGGTCTTCCTCATGTGATTTTTGTGAAGACTTGCAGAGGGAATGTGAAAGTGTTAACATTTATTATACTTATGGAGTAATTATGCATTGTACAGCCCCAGCTTCACTGATCTAATACAGGACCTGCATTCTGTAAGAGAGATACTTCCCTGGAGCTTGTGGGGCAATAACATCCACTGACCGAGAGACAAAAGAAACCAGCTGCCCAAGGACTGATTACATAGTTCTTAATATTTGTTTGCACATCCCTGTGTTTGTCTTTTTCATTTATATTCCACCTCTCTCTCTCAATAACGGGGGTCAAGGCAGCTAACAACATATTTTAAACAGTACAAATAAAAACAATACAAAAGTATTAATAGATGTATAAATATAACATTTAGAAACTTATCACATCAGGTAGGTAAATTGTAATTACAGCAGGATAATGACATCTTTGGCTGGTACTCACCACATTACATTGTTCCTCTTCTGTTGTTCTTCCAGTGAGAGACAGTCCCACATAGATCACATTACAATTCAAATGGGATGTAACCACGTACCACTGTGGCCAGATCCAGCTTCTCCTGGAATGGGTGAAGTTGGTGTACTAGTGTTAACTGTGTGATAGAACTCCTGGTCACTACTGAAACATGGACCTCCAGGATCAGAGCCAAATCCCAGAGTAATCCTGGGAGTGTAGCCCCATCTAACACAGGTTGAATCTCTATTCCCAGATCTGTCTTTCAACTGACCAAGAGCACCTTTGTCTTGCTAGATTAAGCTTCAATTTCTTTATCCTCATCCAGTCTGTTACAACTGCCAGGTGCCAGTTTAGCACAGGAACAGGTTCCTTGGAATTAGGTGGAAAGGTGTAATAGAACTGGGTATCATCAGTGTACTAGTGTACTGGCTCCAAAACTCCAGACAACCTCTTCCAGCAGTTTCATGTAGATATTACATGGTATAGAAGACAAGACTAACCCTGAGACTCCACTAGCATGTGGAGTCCCTCAGCACCATCCTCTGAAAAATGCCCCTCCAGGACAAAACGGAGCCACTGTAGAACAGCAGTTCTAACCCCTATTCCAGACAGGTGACTCAGAAAGATACCATGGTCAATGATATCAAAAGCCACTGAGAGGTCTAGCAAAATCAACAGGAATACATTCCCCCTCCAGTTTCCTCTGTAGGTCATCCAACAAAGCAACCAAGGCTGTTTCTTTCCTACAACAGTCTGAAACGAGACTGAAAAAGGTCTAGATAATCCACTTTGTCCAAGAACCCTGGAGATGAGAAGTGACCACATGATCTAGTTCCTGCCTAAAAAATGGAAGATTGGAGACTAGCCTATAGTTATCCAGTATAGTAGGATCCAGAAAGTCCCCCTTCCCTTAGAAGAGATCTTCTATCCTTCTCTTTCATGTGTATTGGGACCCCCCCACTCACACACTTATTGTAAAAAGGAATTAATCACTTCCCTTACCCACACAGCCAGTTGTCCCCTGGCCTGTTTAATAACTAGGAAGGGCAAGAGCCTACTACTTATGTGATGGCTCTCACCAATCCAAAGATCTTGTCCAGAGTCTCAGGTTGTGCAAATGGAAAAATATCTACCAAAACGCAGCAAGCAGAGGCTAAAGTTATATTCGCTGAAACTATATCAGCTGTGGCATCTAGGTCAGAGAGAATCTGAGTGCTTTTATTTGTGAAATAGTAGGCAAATTCTTCACAGTGAGAAGTTGAGTGGCTTACATTCTCCTTTGGGTCAGATTGTAACAGATCTTTGATCACTTGAAACAGTTCCACTCAATGGTTCTGTGCATATGCAATAGTGTTAGCCAGAAGAGCTGTCTTTGCTACCTTTATTATCCCACCATAGGCCTTCAGATAGATTTTAGTCAGAATTTCTTCCAGTCATCTTGAACTGAGTGGTCCAGCTCAGTGCCAAAAGAGAGCGATATCCTTTCGCAAGTGACTGGCAAGAGGTGTTGCCATCTGAGGGAGTCATCACTTCAGGGTTGACATCAAGGGGGTTGTCACCTCCTTGATAGCTCCAAAGATCATTTCTCAGTCTGATCTCTCTGTGTGTGTGTGTGTGTGTGTGTGTGTGTAGAAAGAGAGAGCTATTGTTGTGTGCATTAGTGGATATGGGAAAAAGAGAATTTTAACAGCAATACTTTGATCTTAGAAACTGAATTTTACAAATTGGCTGTACTGGAGAATGTGGAAATAGTGAGGTTTTGGGAGTGACTATTCAGGTAATTGATGTCTAGAAAAAGTATTGTGGAGGCCTGAAACTTGCATGTTACAGGGATAAGAATTTCAAGTTTCAGATTAACCATGGAAGCCCTATCAAGTTGTCTGGCAATTTCTAATGAATGTGGTTGCATTGGGGTGGATAGGGCAATGCAAGAATTCTACTGATAAACCATCCACAGCATTGGCCAACAGTATTCCTTATGAAACTAGCCAGAAAACCTCAGATTCAATGTTGGATTACCCCAGACTACTGTGGATTCCAGTGTTTATGCTGAGGTCTTTCATCTTCATAACACTTTGGTGAGGTAGTTGAAGTTGAGAGACATTGGCCAGTCTTATGTCAACCAACAATCTTTGCAACTGCATTGCTGTTGCAACTGTGTACTATCAAGTCATTTCTGAATTATGGTGACCCTAAGGCAAACCTATCACAGCCTGCCTGTGGGGGAATAAAGAACATTGTATACATAACTAAATAATGAAATAATAACAAGGTATTAATATTTTGGCAGAAAAAAATTCTGTGCGGAAGTGAAGCTGCTTATAGTCTAAACAGTTAATTAGAGAAAGTTCTTTTTAAAAAATTAAAAAATGATTGCTAATAGAGTAATAGAGCACACCATATTTCAGAAACTCATTTTTTACATATTTGTAGCCAAATATTTTTGCATATTTGTAGTCTTCTTACAGGATAATGACTCAGAATAAATTTGGAAAACTACATGACATTTATTTACTGAGAACTTTTACAGAGTGAGCTTATGGCTTTTTAAAAATTATTGCATCTGATACATGCTTGCAAAATATAAATAGCAGATTTTAAAGTTGCACATATGCTAGATATAACAAAATAATTCAGAGAGGAGAATAATTATTAGTGTTGCATTAGAAGGCCCAATAAATCATTCAGTAGCATTTGCAAAAATATCCAGTCTTTCTGATATATAGTCTACGCTGTATAACTACATGCAGAATTGCCTTAAATGCTAAAACACTTTTAAAGATTGAAGATGTAATTAAACTCTTCTATAATTATTTTTATGGACATAAATTGATCAAAAATGAGGGAAGTGGGATCTTGTCAGATTGTACTGCCAATGACTGGCTAAACTATTTGTGTATATTTTGCAACAAAGTCCAATGGAAAATATCTGCAGTACAAATTTAAAAATAATCGTTAGCTATAATTGCTCCTTTGATGCTGCCCCCAGCACCACATAAAAAAAGCTATCACTTTATGGTCTGCCGTGTTTCATCTGTCTCCTGTTTGCCTACTCATTAACCAGACCTGTCCCTTCTGTTAATTCATAGCAAAACCAGAGACTGCCAGTTTGAACAACTATTTAAGACAGAAACCAAGTGACATGGAATTTTAGGTTGCATTAAGAAATCCATATTTTGCAAGATCCTGGCAGTGACTGGACAACTTTACTTGGCTTTGGTCAGTCTTTATTTGAAATGACACTTTTGGATCTGAGCAGCCAAAACCTTTAAATGATTTTTTCACAAATTAGCGATAATTCAGAGCCTTTCCGCACTACACTGTCATAATGCTATTATTCCACTTTCAACATCCTGTGGAATTCTGGGCTTTGTAGTTTCGTGAGGCCAAAGAGCTTTCCAGCTGAGAATTCTAAATGCCCCTCTCTAAACTGCAAACCCTAGGATTCCGTAGGATGTTGAAAGTGGAACAGTAGCCCAGAAGCATTTTTGAAAAACAAAGCTTCACTAGTAGCTACCATTTTTAATTCTGAGAATGCGTATGGAACAACACTATACGTAGGATTCAGCTGAGGGTTTCCACTCATGGAATAGTTTAATCTAGTAAAACTCCCCCCTCCTCACTAGCAGTTCCCCATATACTCCTATAGCCAGCTCTGAGAGGATAGGAAAACATCCAGAGCTGATTTTCAAGCACAGCAGGAAGATGCGGGTAGAAGGAAAGAGAAAGTAAGTTCCATTGTGACTGTCGATACAGTGTCAGACTTAATCCCATGCTATCATGTAGTATCGTTTTGAATGAGGCATGGTGGAGAGAAATTGTGGCTACCAGAAAGTGCCTCTCCCAAATAGCTCCAATGCTGTTAACTGCTTTCATTTTTTCTGTTTTTATTAACTTTTTTTTATTGACTGTTTATTCTTTTGGTTTATAAAGTATATGAAACTAATGTAGGTCATGACTGCAATTAGAACAGAAAGGGGAATGTAAAAGAAGTTGGTAGCAAAGGAAAAGAGACAAAACATTGCAGAGAAGGAAGTAACAGATGGACTCCGTATCCTATGGATAAGAAATGTCACTGTTGCGCAAATTGCCAAGTTCACTGATGCACGGCCAAGCCAGCTTATATGTAAACTTGAATCAGATGAGGTGTCCTTGCTGCCATACCTTCCATGTTTAAAGATTAGACATTTGAAATTCAGAAATGTACTAATGATATATTGCTGAAGGCCTGAAAAAAAGTTTCCATGTGGCTAGAATGGATGCCATCAACAATATATTCATATCTAAACATCTCAGTCTTAAGGAATTCATTTAAGAGCAAACTATTGATCAGAAATTCCTATATATGTCTGAACAAGGCCAAGCATGGCTGCAACTCTATGGCCCTTTTCGCATTAAGTCTTCTCATGCGAACGGGGGAGGGTGGCTCGCGCAAGAAACCTTCTCTGGGAGGCTGCCGCTTCCCCCTCCTTCCTTCCGCAGGCGAAGGAACGAGCGGGGAAGCGGCAGCCTCCCGGAGGCGGAGGCGGCTCGCGTGTCCGTCCATTCCCCCCCCCGCGCGCGAGAAAGGAGCCTGTCCCCTCCATCCCCCCCCTGCATGCGAGAAAGGAGCCTGTCCCCTCCATCCCCCCCGCGTGCATGAGAAAGGCACTCGTCCTGTCCGCCCCCCGCGCACGCGGGCGAAGCAGGACGTGTCGCGTCTGTCGCGCTAGCGCCCCGCCCCGTCCCGTCCCTTCCTTCTGCAGGGGCGGAGGGAAGGAAGCGCGACCCGGCCGGCTCCCGGATGCTCCTCACGAGAGGTAAGTGCGTGAGAAAAGGCCCGTGCGAAAAGGGCCCATGATAGCAGGTTTCATATCCATTCCTGCACCATGCACCTACATAGCAAGTGACGTGCATATTAAAATGCAGGCTTGCACACACAGATGGGATGAAGTTATATCACTTTATTAGTATTTCTACATATTATGGCAGGAGGTAGAGGAAGTTTATGAGGATGGCATTCTTAATAGTATTCTCATGGCTGGCTTATGGAACTTAAAAAACATATAAAATTAAATATCCCCTCCATAAATGGTTCTTTATCCCAGTGTACCATTTCGTTGTGACCATTGTGGTGTATACATTCTTGGCAAAGGACTATAGACATTGCTTTGTTGTACCAAAGTTAAATTTGCAGAATTGAGGAAGTGTTACAATGATGATGTTTTATAAGCCTGCCCATGTGTTACACTGAACATCTTCAAGTGAGAGGAGACAGTTGACATGATAAAACTGCTATTTTGTTTTGTAGGCCATCTGTCCAGTTGTTTACAAGCCTTGGTTCCACAGGAATTTTCAGGAATACGTTAAGTCTGTAAAGGGCAATATATAGTAGTCAGCAGACTACAAGTGGGAGATTTGTAATTAGGTTTACGACAACATGCTGATTTTTAAGATCCTCATGCTGCTTTAATAGCTTTGAGGGCTAAATGAAAAAGATGTGGGAAGAGCAAAGCAAAAGACATGCCACTTGGCTCTCATGAGACCGGGGCAGATAGAGATGGAAAGAATCAAGAGAAGGGAGAGAAATTCTCAGTGTACCTGTGTGGAGGAGGCACTGGACACACCTGTCTTGAAGACAGCCAGTCATGTATAAGGGAGGTTGTGGGGGGTGTTGTGAGTGAAGAGGATGTAACAAAAGCAGAAGTGTGTCTCTGTGACTGTCAGACAGGGTTTTGCTTTGACAGAGACAGATAGGGTTTTGGATCTGAGAAAGAAAGCTGGATTTGACAGAAAAGGGTGCATTTGACAAAGAAAGTTGTATTGAGTAGGAACCAGATAGCCAGTCGGAAGGAAGAACTATATTGTTCTGTATTTAATAAACCTATTCTTCTCATTGTTTTAAAACTGCTTCAGTCTATCTCTATTGAACCTCCATTGGAGTCAGTCCACACAACAACACATCCACAGGCCCACATTTAAGGGGTCACCCTTTGGCTCAGAAACCCAATTCAAGGAAAGATTAAGTGGAAAAACAAGGGCAGTGTGAGTAGCAGGATTCCTAGGGCCATTTCTGCACTACATTGTTATAGTGCTATTATTCCACTTTCAACCTCCTATGGAATCCTGCTGGTATTTGGAATTCTTAGCCAGAGGGGTATTTGGAATTCTTAGCCAGAGAGCTCCTTGGCCTAAGGAAACTACAAACCCCAGAATTCTACAGGATGTTGAAAGTGGAATAATAGCACTATAACAGTGTAGTGCGGAAATGGCCTAGGATTGGAACTGTGGGGCCAGCCTGGGTAAAGGGATCTGTCACAACTATTATTCAGGGGTGGAGAACTGGTCTTGTTATTGGACCTCACTTCCCAAAGCAGTTCCAGCCACCAAGGCCAATGGAGATAGGAGTTGTAGCCCAAGAACATTTGAGATGTCTTAATTCTCACCCTTATTGTAAGCATGGGGGCAATGTTCTTCCCACTATATCTGTATGCCTTTAGCGGACTCTAAATGCTCCACCACCTTTCTGCTAGGGCCAAAGTATGAATAAATCTTGTGCTATAATGCAAGCATCAGTTCTTCCCTTCATTTATCCAACCTCCTCAAATTACTTGCCTGGGAAGATCTTTTCATGTCCCTGTATGAAAAGACCAACCCTATTTGGAAAACAGAGGTGAGGGCAATAGTCACTCTGCAATAGTAGTGAGGGGAATATTGATTTGATAGGCCACCTTTGTGTACCTGTGATCTGTGTACTTAGTGAAGATGTCTACTCAGTTACTAGCTGTGTGCCTACACAATGCTGAATGGGAGACTCCCCCCCCCTCCCATCATTTCCTGACATTTAAATAGGATAAATGGGAGTATTCCACTGCATAGTTTGACTGTTTGAAGCCCGTATATGCTATGGGGCCATCATATAAATTCTGCAATGTTAAGTCTTTATGAAAACAGGTACTGTTATTGCACTAGCTTCCTATCACATGTTTTTAGTGAGAAGGCATCAGTTCCAGCCATTACAAATAATCAATATTCCTTGCTCTCTGTGTCAACCAAAGTCTATCCTTCTAGCAGGAATGAAAGTTTATTATTAATTTTAGGCAGTTTACTTAAAAATTTCTCTTTCAAAAAGGAGAGTTACAAAATAAAGACATATAAAATAATAAATCGTTAAAACACATTAGCAAGCTAAAAGCAACAACAAAACTGAAAACAAACTGAGAGTCAATAAATATAATTAACAGCAATCAAATGCTTGTTTAAAGAGAAAAAGTTGTCTATATCCATTTGTATCTGACTTCAGCTTTGATCACCTTGGTGGATGACCTATATCAGGAATTGGACTAGAAGAATATGTCCCTGTTCATTCTGCTGGACTGTTGGGGGTCCTGGGAGGGGCACCCAAATTACCAAATAAAAACACAAGTTGGGGGGATTTAGCTTGAGCACTCTCTTGGCTAAACAAAAGGCAGGGTAACTTTAGCAAGGATCTTTAACCCAATGTCTACGGCTTCAGGTCAGAGAGCAGGCAAGCAAGTTTAAAAATAACAAAAATAACAGTTTTATTGAAAGATAAACAGCAAATAAAACAACACACACACTAGTTAATTTGGAAGCAGAAATGGAGAGCTTAAGGATGGGTAATACGACACCTGGTCTCATAGTCCTGGAGAGAAAGATGGGGTTCCGGGGAAGAAAGCTCAGCGTGGCTGGCTGAGGGGAGCTCCTTAGACAAACTGGCAGCAAGGCTAGATGGAAGTCCAGGGTAATCTGAAGTACTCTGAAGATGTCCCAAAAGTGGGGACCTTTTCTAGGGTGGATTTTACCTACAGACTATGTCATGTTCGGTGAGAACAAAGGGAATTTGGAGTTGGACAAAAGGAGTTGGAAAAGGTCAAGTTTTGCATGATGGGTTTAGCTTTTAAGACAATAGCGCGGTCAGTTCGTTAATAGCCCGACATAAAGAAATGGCTTGGCTCTTGGCTGCATGGCTTTGTGTAGATCTGAGCCAAGCAGAGCCGGTTTGCAGGGAGGTTTTTCCCTAAAGCAACGGAGAGGCTTAAATTGCCTGCCTGAATGGGGTGTTGGAATGTACAACCATTAACAGCTGCGCCCGTACGTGCTTATCCAGGGGGCCTCTGCAAACATGTGGAGTAGGGTGGCAGAGAAAGGTCAAGCAAAGGCCAAATTATTTGATATCAAAAGGATATCTAGTGCTCTCACTAGACATATCATAACCGTGATAACAGGACCAGTGGCTTTTGATACCATTAACAATGGTATTCTGTTAGGTCACCTGTCCAGGATGGGACTTGGGAACACTGATACTGTTGTTCTAGTCTTCTTGGAGGGGCAGACTCAAAAGGTGGTGCTGGGGGGGGGTACCTGTTCACCATTCTTGCCATTAGCCTGTAGGGTTTCTCAGGGCTTGGCTGTCCTTCATGCTTACCAAATGTCTGCATGAAACTGCTAAGAGTGGTCATCTGAAGTTTTGGGGTTTGGTGTCACCTGTATGCAGATGACACCCAACTCTATCTGTCCTTCCCACCTAAATTGAAGGAAGCTGTTTCTGTACTAAACCGACATCTCCTATCAGTAGCATACTATGAGAGATGAGAGATAACAAATTGAAACTTAATCCAGGCAAGACAGAAGTGCTCCTGGTCAGTCATAAGGCAGATCAGGGACCTGAGCTGGATGGAGTTACACTCCCCCTGAAGTCTTAGTTCATGTCTTGGAGCCTTTTCAGGTTTCAGTGGGAGCCAGGAGTGCCTTTTCAGAGTTAAAACAAGTATAGCAGCTCCACCTATTCCTTGAGAGATCAGATATCCTGTTTGGATAATGCAATGCACTGTATGTGGGGCTGTCTTTGAAAACTATTTAGAAATTGCAGTAGGTTCAAAATGCTGTGTCCAGACTGCTATCTGAGGTGGGTTACAGGGATCATGTAACTCCCTTGTTGAAACAGCTTCTCTGGTTATATTGGTCTATTTCTGAGCAGAATTTAAAGCAATACATAGCTCGGGTCCAGATTGTCTAAAAGACATCTCCCTATATGAGCTGGTCCAAGTTTTAAGATCTTCCAAGAAGAGACTTTCTCTCATTGCTACCACCATCCAGGAACAGTTGGTAAGGATACAGAAAAGACCTTGCTTAGTGGCTGCTCCCATCCTTCCATGGGAGGTCCAGTTAGACCCTTCCTCTCTTCCTGTTCTCTGTCCGTTAGCAGATTAAGATACATACCTACGTACATATATAGAGAGAGATGGGGGAGCAGACTTTTTATTATTTTTAATCACATGGCAGAACAGTGAATGCGGTATGTTTTTCAAAACCTCTTTATGTTTTTAACTCAATTTTAGATATATTTAAATATATTTTAAACTGTTTCTATTTGCTTTTGACTACCTGCATTTAATAGTACTGTTGTTTAGTTGCTCTTTAACTTTTGTAATATTTAACCAACTTCTATTTTAAATTTTACTACTATTTTAAAATCTATGTAAACTAAACTTCCATTTTAAATTTTAAGTTATTCTAAGTCTCCTTGGATCCCTTGGCGAGAGGAAGGCAAGATGTAAACTGGTTAAATAAATGAACGGTCTGACAATTTAGGTAGTCCACTGTGTCAGTAAGTCAAGTCAGTCAGTCTTACATACTTTCATATTCAAATATGCCCCTTTAAAAATGCTACCTAGCCTCAAGTAGAGAAAATCCACCAAAGGAATAGGAATGTAGTAAGTCCACACTTAATGAAAGTTTCATTGATTCACTGCTTCTACAGCAGTTGGTACAAATAGAGGGACTGAGTCCTTAGATCTAGGAAATTAGGGCTGGTGTCCCGTTAGCGACATACACATGTGAAAATTTCTCTTATGTCCATGTATGTCTCTTTCTGGGTACCACGTTTTGGATATTCTGTTCCATTTTCTACTGCATCCAAGTCTCTCTCTGGACTTACCAAACAGCCTCTGAAGCCCTTCAAATGCCCATTCCATGTTTTGTGGGGAGCAGCCAGGATCACAGATGTTTCTGGCTACATGCATGTCTGCAAAATGATGACATCAGTGTTGAAATCTGCCAAGGTCCTCCAGAGGTCTCAATGCTATTATAATCATTCTGAATCGAGCCATACAGTTCAATAAGTCAGGTCAGGTCAGCATCCAGACCTACTGTATGCTGAGCCGTACAGCATTGGGCCTAAGTAGTTTAACAACATCTTGCTTTTCTTAAAAACCCTTCCCATTGTAAACTTCTTTCATTTAAAATAAGACAACAACCACTGCTAGAAATGCAAATGTTGCTTGTACTTGTTCCATAATAGGTTTAGAGGCAATCTCTACATAAACATTGATTCAATAACAACAAGGAAGTTGAAATGGCATCAGGATAGGAGTGATGTTTAAATTCTTTGTGATTATATAGAAGGAGGTTGTAAAGGGCTTGAAAATTGTATATATCCATAAACAACTGAGTGTGACAAAGGATTTCTAATATCAATATGCAATCACAAGTATTCCAGTCTTTCAGATACGTTCAATGCACAAAAAAGAGCTGTTCCATACTATCAGTGCTGTTTGCTTAGAAGTAAATGCCTGTGGCTTCAATTCTATTCTTTAGCCCTGAATAGACTAATAGAATCAATTGTTAAATGGTGAGTCAATACACAGATAATATCATTGATTCAATGGGTTTACTCTAGTGAGGACTACCAATAGTATTTAAAACATAATGTGCTACACAGTTAACAACATGAAATAAAAAATAAACAGAAACCTACTTCTCATCTGGAAATATCAATGTGATAGTCATTTCATTCCTCCCGCCCCACCCCACCCTGTTTCTTTCCCAATATGAAAGTTGTTGTTTTTCATTGTTGTTCCATGCCTTCAAGTCATTTCTGACATGGTCATTCTACAGCAACCCTCTCACAAGGTTTTTGGGTGCTAAGAGCATGTGATTCACCCAAGATCAAACATTGAGTTTCCCTGGTTGAGCAGGGCATTAAGCCCTGGTCTCCAGAGTTGTAGTCCAACACTCAAACCAGTCCAACACTCAAACCAGAGTAGTCCAACACCAGGTTGGGTCTCATACTTTTCCTGAATTGGCTGGGACAAGAGATGGAGAACGTCCTACAATGATATATAGGATAAAATTATCCTCCTTCCATCTCTTTTTCCCACATGGATCCTCAAGCACTAAGACAGACTTGCCTTGTCTTAAAATGGATAAGAGAGGAAAACCAGTAGAGCAACAACAGCTGTTGCAGAAGATGGATTTCTTGCTGTAATGATGTTGTTAAGATTATTAATTTATTTAATAGAATTCAGAAGGAATTCATCTGTAAACTGTCAGGATTCCACAGAGCTGTGAGTTGCTGTAGGCTATTGGCATGCTGGTTGCCTGTTAACAACATCCAAGGGGGCCAGCTGACAAATAGCTTTGTTTATTTGTGTTTGGATTATAGGGTCTAATCTATTATTTGGTTCAATGGATCTAACTTCCTGTTTCTCGTATATAGTCTTAAAAGATTCATGAGAAGCCTTATTGGTGCTAATTTTTTTTTTCTTGTTAAACTTTTATTCAGGTTCTTAAAAAAATGTCAGCCAGTCCCAATATGTTAATGTATTTCAATAGTGTATTGTAACTTTATGGAGAACATGAAGATCCTAAGATCTGGTCTTGGTCCTCCAAGTTCTGAGTAAATCAAATGGCATGGATCAGGCCACTACAACTGATCATAAATAATAAAACAGTTGCATCTTAATCTCAGAATTTGGAAATGTCCTCTTTTGGAAAATTCCCTAAATCCTCTAGCCAGAAAAAAAGTAGCATTTCCAAGCTTTGGACAGTCTTTTGTGTCAATGCCTAGAGATTATTCTTAGTGATGGGTAATTATGTAGTTCCTTCAACACAACCTTTGTAGAAGTGATTTGCTCTCTTGTACCCTTTGGGTTTTGAATGTAAAAGAAAGACACTATTCTGCTATGACATGGAGACATAAAACCAGGGGAATATTTCCAGCCTAAATTCATAGATGAAAGAAGACCTGAAGCTGTGGCAGCTGTCTATTAGGACTGGCTTGAGCCAACAGGAAACTGTTCCCTTTGGGCAGCCATTACTCTCAATAGCAAAATGTCCAATTACTCTGTGTCATAGGGGAAGAAAAAGAGCTCCAATCCAGTATTGTGAAACAATATTTAACATTTTGCTATAGATATAGAAGTGTGTCAAGCTGGCACTCATATGAGGGATTGGATGAAATTAGACTGTATGCTCTGTAGCCATCTTAGGAAATACAGGATCTTACTACGCATCCTGTCTAGATTGGATTAATGATTGGATTCAATTAGAGAGAACAACTATGAAAGAATTGGAAGAAATAAGTAACAGATTTGGACGGCATGGATATTTATGTTATGACAGATTAGCGGTGAATAAAGAATTCAACGATCATTGCATCCCGAAGACACCGGCCCTTTCCGCACCTTACCTTCTTCCGGCTCTGGGGTGCAGGGATCGTGTGAATAGCCTCCAGCGAGAGGCTGTCACGTCTGGGGTCCTTCGGCTCCACACGAGCTGTCTGCTTGCACAAGAGCCCCGCCTCTTCCTTCCACGGCGCAACCTGGGAGTTTCCCACGCTGCACTGGGGCAGGAAGTGTGACCAGCTCAGCTCCGGAGGCTCTGCATGCCAGGTAAGTGCATGCAGAGCCCGAGAGCAATGCGCAATCATGCACCATTTTCGGCTTCTAGCCAAAAATGAAAAGGTGCACGATCAGCACCTGCCAACCCCTGGAGCATCACACAATTGTGAGTATGTCGTGCAGATCACTCCTCACAGTCGCGCGACACTCCAGGCCCTCTTTTGCATGGAAAATGCCATGCGAAAAAGGCCAAAAAGGTGTGCAATCGGTGCCTGCAGGCCCCTGGAGCGTTGCATGATTGTGAGTGTGTTGTGCAGATCACTCCTCACAATTGTGCAATGCTCCAGGTGCCCTTTCGCATGGAAAATGCTGTGCAGAAAGGGCCACTGTTAAAGGTTTGGCTAAAGATAAAACGGAAATATTATACAAAACTTCCAATATGGACTTCTCCACAAGAAACATATAAAATCACTTCAACAAAACAAGGAAATTTATTAACATATCAAGATATATTGAAATGGGAAGGGGATAAACCAAGAATGTGTACAGTAGAAGAATTAAAGGCTGATGGATATGAGCTAAACTGGTTCCCATGGTGACAACTCAAAGAAAGATTTAAAATGGATCTAAAACTGTATGGATTTGAGAGAAAAGAGAATGAATTAGACTTATTGATGAAGGGGAATCAAAAGAAGAGAATCTCTAAATTTTATAAATTATTGTTGAAAAGAGAAATGGAACCAGAAGTAGTTAAAGATACAATGGTTAGATGGGCTCAGAGTGTGGGACATCCGATTGAATTAGAAGTTTGGGAGAAAGTATGGAAAACTGATATAAAATTTACACCAAACTTAAATCTAAGAGAAACTTTTTATAAAATCCTTCATAGATGGTATATGACCCCAGAAAGATTACAAAAAACAACAACACTAAAAATGGGAATGTGAAATGTAGGAAGTGTGAAGAAAAGATTGGGTCTTTTTTTCATATATGATGGACTTCTGGAAGGGCAAAGAAGTTCTGGAAGGGGATACATGATGAAATTCAAAGAATTTGTAAAGTTAACTTTGAAATGATACCGGAATTTTATTTGCTAAATACATTAGGGCCACAAAGGGAGATAAGAAGCTATTAGAAGATATTGCTATATTTGATAATAGCTGCAAGGTTGACATATACGCAGTATTGGAAAGAAAAGACAGATATTGACTTAGGAGAATGGAAATTAAAAGTTCTGGATGTGGTAAAGACAGAAAAATTAGCATTCTCTTTGAAAAACAAACCTATCCAGAACTTTGAAAGGGAATGGAAAAGAGTGTTGGATTGGATAAAAATATAAATTTATAAGAACTAAAGAAAGAAACAATGTAATTGTTTTTCTTTTCTGTAAATGGAAATGTAACTGTTCTTCTCTTCTGTAAATGGAAACAAAGAAGATTCAACTGGAGAATATAAATATGGAAGTTACTGGGGGAGAGTGTGATATATCTGAAATAAGTGTATATCCACTCTGTTTTTTATGTAATTAAACCTTTAATAAAAACATTTGGGGGAAAAAAGAAAAAGAAAATGCAGGATCAAATCAATGGAATCTTTCAAACAATTCATTGTGCCTTGGAATCTCTGTTGAATTAAAAGAATAATCTTAAAGATCAGCTCATTTGTATTTCACGTCTGCTTCTAAATAATATGCATGTAAAATACAGGTTGGGTATGTAGCTTTATTGAACCTTGATTTTCAGATAGTTCTCTAAATTACTTTGCTAACTTGTCATTCTCATGTTTTGTGAAGGAGGGCATAAGGCTAGGCAGCAGACATTGTTCTCTAGAGGAAATATTAATGTTGTGAGCCTCTTTCTCCCTGTGTGTATGTGAGTTCAAGTCACCTGTTGACTTATGGTGACTGCATGAATTTCACAGGGATTTCTCAGACAAGGAATACTCAGAAGTTGTTTGTGATTGTCTCGCTCTGAAATATAATCTTGGTAGATCACAAGCTGAACATGAGTCAGCAGTGTGATGCGGCAGCCAAGAAAGCCAATGCAATTCTTGGTTGCATCAATAGAAGTATGGGGTCTAGATCGAGGGAGGTAATGGTACCACTCTACTCTGCTTTGGTTAGACCTCATCTTAAATACTGTGTCCAGTTCTGGGCACCCCAATTCAAGAAGGACATGGTCAAGCTGGAACATGTCCAGAGGAGGGCAACCAAAATGGTGAAGGGTCTGGAAGCCATGCCCTATGAAGAACACCTTAGGGAACTGGGTATGTTTAGTCTGCAGAAGAGAAGGTTAAGAGGGAACATGATAGCTATGTTTAAATATTTGAAGGGATGTCATGTTGAGGAGTGAGTGGGCTTGTTCTCTGCTGCTCCAGAGACTAGGACAAGGAGCAATGAATTCAAGCTGCAGGAAAGGAGAGTCCACCTGAACCTCAGGAAGAACTTCCTGACAGTCAGAGCTGTCCGGCAGTAGAATATGCTGCCTTTTAGTGTGGTAGATTCTCTTTCTTTGGAGGTTTTTAAGCAGAGGCTGGATGGCCATCTGCTGGGAATGATTTGATGGGTGTTCCTGCATAGCAGGGGGTTGGACTCGATGGCCCCTGGGGTCTCTTCCAACTCTATGATTCTATATAGCCCACAGACTTTGGTATTCCTTGGTGGTCCCACACCCAAGTATTAACCAGATGCTACTTAGCTTTCAAGATCAAATGGGATCAGTTGCCTTCAGGGTGAGAAGCTGGTAAATTGCTGTTGCTGTGTCTGTGCTTCCACAACTCAATAAGCAGAGAATTCTCATGAAAGCAATACCAAGAGGATCTGAATGAGAATTTTACTAAGGAACTTTTAAAAAATAAGAACTCACGAAGCTTTGCAAATTCCTTCAGAAATGCAAAAGAAAAAAAGAGGGGTTTTTCTTTGTTTGTTTTTAAAAAATCTCAACATTGAAAAATATAAAATTGACAGATTCATCCCCCAAGAATGGTGGAGTCCAAAGTAAGACATGGAATAAGAGAAGAATGGGGAACTGGCTTGCTCCTCCATGGGTCTAGACTGTGTCCTGGAGAGGGCAATGTCAAGAGATGGTGCCTCCTTTCTCCAAACTTCTCAAATGCCATCTGGTCCTTAGTCCCGTTCTCTAAGCGCACTTCTTCTTTACCTACATAGAGAAAAGTATTCAACACTCAGAGGACCAGCTGATCTCCTTATTATTCTGACTGGATATGCACTCCTTCTGTTTCTATCCTTGTGGTCCATTCTTGGAAGGGTGGAGCCTCCCAACAGGCTTCTGTGGGCCAGTTAGAGTGGCTTGGTGGGCCAAATTCACTTCATGGCTGGAGGTCCTTTTCTCTAGAATTAGAAATTACATGTAGGCCATGAGATCTCCTGAGGAGAATCCACATTCTTTTCTCGTGTGCTAAACTGGAGTCCTGTTTTCTGTATCAGGTAGGAGAAGTAGATGGATAACAACATTTGTTGGAGTCACTGGGAAGGCTACTCATTTGTGACTACAGAATTTTTAAAAGAGGCATCATTGCTGGGCAGAGGACTCAACCCAATTCATGTTAAATTAAATTCATGTTAATCCAGACCAAGAGAATGTGAACTGAGTGATACCCTAATATCGAAAAATAAATCAGACAGTATATTTGTCTCCATGTTGCTTGTTAATTATTTGAAGAACTTGTAAGAAATTCTTAGGACTTAATAAAAAACAGACTAGTGGGAAATTCTCTCATTAATTAATCTATTTTGTGGGAAGTAAAGACACCCACACCCAAGTGTAGTCCTTTTTATTTTTTTTCCTTGGGAAAGGATGGTTTGTCTCCCCCCATGTGTGTGTGTGTGTGCGCGCGTGTGTGCACATGTGTGCCTAATTTTATCTCTTTCCTAGAAGATATTGTAGTGGTCAGAGGTGCTATCTGACACCTCTCCCCTGGCATATTACCTCCATTGTATTGCTATCAGAACCATCACTGAAGAGCCTTGTTGTAAAGGTAAAATCAAATCTGAAGTGATGCTTCCCTGGGTAGCTGTTCTATTTTGTTTTGAGAGATGTTTGCAATAATTTGTTCTCTTCTTTCTTGATTGCTACCTGCAGCTAGGTGTTTGCTGTGTCATCATATCAGTGCGGTCCATTCCCTGTGTTCTTTTCATTATGGCTTTTGAAGTTTTACCACCAGGAGTGCTTGGAAGGGTCACTACTGTGTTTGTGCCAAAGTTATAAGAGTGGAAATGGTCACTTAGTATTTTGAACTGAAGTCCTGTGGCCAAGCACTCTATGAAGTATTTGTAGATACCTTAGCAAGGCTAGTCCTCTCACACAGCAAGGAAAAGCAAGCTGCGTCATGTAGCAAGCTTTCAGGAGATAGATCTGAGGATTATATATCTGTTGGCTCTAGCAAGAAAAAGCGCCTAATGAGCTGTCTTTGAGGCCATTTTTGGCCAGTCCTGTTCCTCAATAACTTTTAGAGTCTAGCAATAAGAAACATTTCTTTAAGCTGGGGGAACCTGAGTTAGAAAATAATGTCAAATAGTAAAGAGGCAAGGTTTTAAGGAGTTGCTAGGTAATGCTAGATTCTTATGAGATTACATGCTTTTAGTGTAGCAGATTGTTAAGTGGATAAACTGGTGACAAGTAAAAGGGCAAGCAGAAACCTCTTTAAGGCATATGAGGTCTGATGTCTGCCTCACAGTTAGGAAATCTAGAGCCTCAAGCTGACCACCTTCTTCTAAAGTACTATGCACATCAGCCAAGTGTAAGTCAATCACCCAGACAGAAGAATGAAAGGAAACACTCCCCCAAAGTAGAAGCCTGTCTCCTACAAAAGAGATGTTTTTGTAATTGTCAACTTATCTCTTACAGTGGCCTCTTTATTAGGCGGCTCGTGGAACAGACCTCTGCTAGACCCTCTCCTCCAGTCCACAGAGCAAGAAGTAGGAATCTCAGATTAAAAGTGCTGCCTTAAAAGATACATGTGTGTGCTTCTCATTGGTTTCACTGTTTCTTTTCTTTGAATAGCATACTGTGTGCAGCTGTGACTAATGCTTAAAGTACTATGCTGAACAGCATTGTTCCCCTAAAAAAGGTGGGTGACTCAGAGGTCCAGCTATGATGGCAGTGCCTCCGTCAAATGGTGGGCAATATTAGCTCAAAGGGAGGCCTGCAAGGAGGGGGTAACCTTACAAGGTCTTTTACACCTATTCATACCAGTACTAATGCAGAAACAACAGCTGAAGATTCAAAGAATGTTTGCTTTATTGGGGGAATTAACAATCACACACAAGAACCAAGCAGTCTCACAATCACACAAGGTTAACTGAAGGAAAGGGAGGAAAATTTGATAAAGAGAAATTAGGGTGAAATGGGTAATGTTTACCTATCATGCAGACAAGAGACAGAATGATGTAGCTCAGACCAAGGGTCAGAGGATAGGACAAGAACAGGAATTGGAGCAGCAGAATGATGACCTATGTCCAGAGTACTACAAGTTATCTGGCTCAGAGTCAGGGTTTAATATCTTGTTTCTGCCTTGAGGTGGAAGGTACCTATGGCTCTCTGGCAGAGTAAACAATGGGGTCTGGAATAGGTTAATGGCTTTAGCATAGGTAACAAAGGACTGATGGGAATCATGATAGCTCCTCAATGGCTGGGCAGGTGAGGGAAACAAAGGAAAATTTCAGCAAGAAATTGGTTTTAGAAAATCAGTTGCTCTGTTGAAGCAGTTTCAGGTGCAGTTGTTTCTAACAGTCCAGTTGTTGAGGGACATTTGCAAGCTCATTATCACTGGAGCTTCCTTGACTATGACCTGGCCATGCCTTGAGGTTCCCATCTGACTAACTTTTGCATCTCACGTGTCCAGTCAGTCCTCTTTGCCAGTATAACTTGTCAGCCATAACATTGTATAATCTATATTTTATGCCAATCTAATATATAAAACTCAAAGTTTGTGGGTTTGTTTGTGTCAGTTGAAGACCTGACCTTCACCTGACCTGACCTGACCTGACCTTCACCTGTGTCAGGTGAAGCCATCATAAGATTGGCTGCCTAAGAAGATTCCATGGAATCCTGGGGCTTTAGAATTCTCAGCCAGAGAGCTCTTGGACCTGGCTGGTTGCTATGGAGATGAGGCCTAGGAGCAAGGAGGAGGGCAGTGTATTCTCTCAGGATCCCAGCCTGTGTATGTTAATAACTCTGAATGGAGATTGGATGGAGGAATCTGGGGAAAGGTTACAGGTACTGGACAAGACAGATTGAGGAATTAGAGACACAGGATCTCAAATATTTCTAACAAGTATTACCTATGAGAAAATAAAATCCCGGAAAACACCAGGTATATATGTTAGTTAAATGATAATTGCCAATTATATCATACTATGGAGTGTGGGTGTATGGCGTGATAACAGCACCACTAGAGACTATTCCTTACACCATCACCAAGGCCTACCCCTTGTGACATCACAAGGTTTTATCCAGAAGTCTCAAGGTTTGACCTTGAAATGTTGCTGCCTGAGATAATCCTGACCTTGCAACCCTAGTGGGGCTAATTATGTGAGCTCCCCACCCCCATTTGATTGGTGTTCTTTCTGGATTGGGTAGAAAAGATCCATTTGGCCTCTCCTGAATGGTCACCATTGTCTCTCTGTCAATCCTACCCTTCTCTCTCTCCCTCTGATACTTGAAACATTTAGCGATAGGAGGTATAACCAGAGAGAAGTGGCTTACATTCTCCAGTGAATGTATCTACAGATCTACTGAGAGCTAGCACTGAGCTCAAGGCAGAAAACATGATCATGCCCCTCTCTGCTAATTTTCATACAAACCAACGATTGTTACTTTCTTTAAACAAATTTGTCAATGACTTAAATTTAATTTAAGGTGACAAGGTTTAAAAATTAGTGAAAACCTTTATTAGAATGAGATGGTTTTTGTTTTCTAACCAATATGATGGTTTGAGTGTTGGACTAGAATTCTAGAGACTGTAGTTTGAATCCCTGCTCTTATGCTTGTGGATTCAGATCTACAAATTACAAAGAAGGTTGCAAGATTTGTGCCTCTGTCATTACTACGCATAGACACATATTATGGGGGGTATATATAATTTAGGAATTTAGATACACCTTAAATATACCAAGAGTATGTATGATATTTGAAATCTTATTAATCTTAGTGTTAATATTTTGGGTTTTGATATAAATGCAGTATACTTAGTGTACTTAGTACTCAGTTTTTCTTAGATGAATTTTAGCTGTAATTGTGCATTATTCTTAAACATATTTTTATTTTGGTCTATGACAGTAAATAAATAAATGAAATTAAATTAATCCTTGCTCAGCCACAGAACCCACTGAATGACTTCAAGCAAGTCATATTCTCCCAGCCTCAGAAGAAGGCCATCAGAAACCCCTTCTGAACAAATTATGTCAAAAAACCCCATAGTAGATTTGCCCTAGGGCTGCCTTAAGTCAGAAATAGCTTGAAGTCACACAACAACCATTTGTGTTTATTAAAAATAACACTGTTCACAAACTCAAGTGCAAATAAATACTGTGCATATGTGTGTATCCACTTACACACAATTTTCATTGTCCTCACTTCCCATAAGCTTTTTTAGAACCTTCTTAGTGGCTGTACCCCAGCCGTGGAAGTCCCTGATGGTAAAGATTCAATCGAATCCCATGTTGCTGTGATTTAAAATGAGCTAAACATGCATTTAGTTGTACTAGTTTTGGGGATAGTGTTCTACAGATGACAGTCAGCATGGTGGAGTGATTTGAACATTGGGTTCAATTCCCTGCTCAGCCATGGAAACGCACTGGGTGACCTTGGTGCATCATTTACTCTCAGCCCTAGAAAATCTCATGATAGGTTTTCCTTAGAGTTGCCATAAGTCAAAAATGACTGGAAGGCACACAGCAACACACACACACACACACACACACATATATATATATACACACACACACACAAATTGTTGATGGATTTATTGTATTTTATATCTTTAGAATTATAGTTTTGATTTAGTTTATGTGTTTTTGTTTTATATAGGTTTATACTTGCTGAGTTCTTTGTGAGGAAGGATATAATACAATACAATACAATAAAAGTAAGTTAGCATAAAATTGCCACTGTTACATTTCCAATAACAGATGCAGAAAACTTGCTGCAGAATTTCTACAGAACTTATTAAACATCAACACAACCCTGTTTTCATAGTTCCCAGGAAATAAACTAATGTGTTACATTCTCTATTGGCTACATATTTCTCTTGCTTTCTTTCCTTCTATACACATAACTTTAAAAGTCTGTTTTCTTTGCCTTCTAGATATAAGCCAGAGAAAATGGGCATATATGACATGACACCATTGGGGATGTAGTTTAGCCTCAGAATCAGTATGCTAGGTAACTTTCCATTAAAGTGATTCACAGTGCAATATACTGAAGCTTATTTAAATGTTAATCGTTGCAATATACTGTTTGCAAGACAATGACAAAAATTGGTCTAAAACCAAAAAAGGAGATTATCATCTCATTAAGAAATTTGGCAGCATTATAGTGACGGAGATCAGATTTTGACTCTCTGTTTTGTAACCTAGGTTTCCAGGCATCAGAATAGCTAATGATGCCCAGCTTTAAAATGGATGTGGATGGTTGTATCAGAACCAACACATAATTTCAGGAACATTGTCTAACACAAGGAAGTTTAGTATTAACTGTAGATAAAAGGAATGGTGTACTAGAGAAGATTAATGTAAATGTTCCCTTAAAAGAAAATGAGCTTCTTGAAACAAAGAAGTAGAATAAAACGTCTTATAGTAGCTTATTAGTAATGCAATAAAATGCTGCTGTTGTTCACTACTGATATTAGACATCATTTTCTCAAGGCAAAAGATAAACGTTCTTACTTTCTTTTGTGATAGAACAGGTACTTTGAGCCATTACAAAGTTATCTACTTTGGAATGGTGATACCAGTTTGCATGGTAATAGTTAAATGACTTCTGAGTGTCTTGACCCCTTCCTGACAATATTCTGACATGAACAAACTGAAGCCTAATACAGACAAAATGAAGGTGCCTAGTGAAAGAGCAACTCATTGCACAGAGACTCAGCCAGTTGCTGTTGTTGTATGCCTTCAAGTTGTTTCTGACTTATGGTGACCCTAAGGTGAACCTATCATGGGTTTTCTTTACAAGATCTGTTCAGAGGGGGGGTTGCCTTTGTCTTCCTCTGAGGCTGTGTGACTTCCCCAAAGTCACCCAGTGGGGTTCCATGGCCAGGCAGAGGTTCACTCTGGTCTCCAGAGTAATAGTCCAATACTCAAACCATTACACCATGCTTGCTCTCTGATCCAGCCAGTACTGTATGCCTAGGAAGATGCAGGTTTACAGTTCAAGGGCACTCTTGGACTCAGGCCCTGAGGCTGGATGCCTAAGCTTCTGCTGTGGTCTGAAGCATATATGCATAGGTACTAATGTGCCATCTTCACCCAGTCCTTGAGATGTGAGACTTGACCACAATGATATTTGGATTATAATAACATACTGTACATGGAGCTACCTTTGAGAAGTATTAGAAACTTCTGTTAGTCCAAAAAGGTGCATCTAGACCATTAACTGGAACAGCCTACAAAGGAGCACACAATTGCCTTGTTACATTAGTTCCTCTAGCTATAGGTATGTTTCCAGACACAGCAAAAAGTGCTGAATATGGCATGCAAACCCCCTATACTGCTCAGGAACAGGCTATCTATAGGATTGTGTTCTGCCCTTGCCCTGAGATCTTTGAGAAAGGTCTTTCTCTAGCCTCATGGGCAAATCTGTTGGGAATGCAAGAAACACCTCCTAGGTTCAGAAACCATCTTCCTGGAGAGTTTGGACTGCTGTTCCTCTGTTGGGACTTTATTACATAACAGGTTTGTTGCACAATGACACTGGCTAAGTTCTGTGTTTGATCCTTTATTATCACATGACATTGGCTCTTTCCGCACCTTACCTGATCCCGATGTGGACGCGCAGAGATCATGCGAGCAGCCTCTTGCAAGAGGCACTTGCATCCCCTCTGCTTCTTCTCTGCAGGAGCTCCCTGCTGGCCAGAAGGAAGTGTGAGGGTTCCGCCCCTTCCTTCCGCAACACAGCTGGGTTCCCAGGCTGTGCCGGGGGAGGAAGCAGCATCTCCAGAGGCTCCGTACTCAAGGTAAGTGTGGGGGGGGCAGAGGGATGCACAATCATGCATCATTTTCAGCAAGAAGCCGAAAATAATATGTTCTGTGATAGCCACCTAATGGCCCCTGCAGTGTTGCACGATTGCAAGGACGTCATGTGAAACGGTCCTCACAGTCGCATGACATTCCAGAGGCCCGTTTGCATGTGAAATGGTGTGTGAAAAGGGGCCATTGCCATGCTCCTGTTGTTGCAGTGCATTCCCATCATTATTGGATCATGTCTCTTCATTGACAGGATAGATCCATTAATGACTCCAACATTGCTACTGTTCAGCTATTGCTTCTTGGTGGAATCATTTTGTTTTGCTGCAGTTCCAATATTCTGGCAGTCACATGATATGAGTGAGACATGCTTGTCCTCTTCTCCTACTCCCTATCCCCAAACAGAATGAAGTCACGCCACTTCTGGTATCCAGATGAAGATGACATCATGGTGCATAGGAACAATGTTGCTTTTACTCCATTCCTTGGTACATATATCTTTTGTTCTTGTTGTTGTTTGGCTGTAATTTGGCAATTGTACAATCGTGGCAAAACAATTCAAAGAAAAAGAAAGAAATAGGTACCAGGGAACAGAAATTGTGCACTTTCAATACATACATACATACACACATAACACAGGGACAAAATTGCTTTTACTCTATTCCCCAATACGTATTTGTGTGTGTGTGTGTTTTTAAATTAAATTGTTCTGGCATAATTTTGCAATTGCACTGCCTTGGCAAACATCAGCATTCCACAATTGTGCAATTAGGGCAAAACACATTTTTTAAAAAAGAAATATGTACTGGGGAGCCAAAAGTGTGTGAGAAATAGAAGAAGAAGAAACAAAATAGTGTACATGTGCTGTGAAGCAGCACAGAAGACTGATTGTAGGAATGTGCATCACCAACACAGCAGCATAATGTTATTGCAGAGAAGGTGTGAAAGGTGTGTTAAACAACAGAACTGCTGTGAGACAACAAGCTGGTGTGATAAAACCCTTCATGGGTGAAGATATTTATCTATCTATTTATCTATCTACTTATTTATTTCTAAAGGCCTCTAGGAGTTGACGGCTTATCAGAAAAGCCTTTAAGCCATGTTCTATACAGATTTTTTTATCTTTCAGCTTTTAAAATATTTTAAAATATAAAATATTCAGTACAACCAATTCATTAACAACGGCCATTTCCACATTAGCATTTTAAAATGGTGCAGAGCGACCTCCAACAGAGATCTTCTGCACCATAGTGTGGACTGGCATGGACTACTTTTTTTAGTTCCACACCTCAATCCATGCAGGAGTGACCGGAGCTGGTCGCGCAGCGTGGTTTTTAAAAACCTCTTTTCAGAGGTTTTTAAAAACCAGGGAGTGCGCAACCCCGTGCCGCTCCGTCGCCCGGCTCAGAAGCAGATTTGCAGGCGCGCGCAAGTGCCTGCAGATCTGCGGAGGGCCATTTGGGATGCCGGAGAACTGTGGAGCATTGAGCTCGTGCTGCTCTGCGTGGCAACAGACTCTCACGGCTGCTGGTAAGCTCCGTTTTTGGGCGTTTTCGCCCATTCCCCCCCACCCCCACATGTCAAAAAGGCCAACATTAAATAGGACATAATAAAAATGACCCACATCTAGTGATGGCCTCATTTACTGCTTCCTTTACAATTTTTTTTTTAAAGGAGGGGGGACAAAACAAATTAGTCAATAATGAATCCCTCCATAAAGAGAGAAGTGCTTGAGGAGAAGGTATTACACAAATACAATTAATACAGTCTAACTTTTCCATTTTAATTGATGTTTTGAATTACTTTTAATAGTTTAATCACTTTTTAATTTATCCTTTGAGTCCTTTTACCTAGATTGTATTTATTTTAATTTTGTAACCTGCCTTGAGTCCCAGCTCTGGGGAAAAGGGCAGGTATAAATCACATAACAGAACATGAAACAAATGTTCCTCATCTCCTCCCCTACACTCAGTTGGCAACTCTCTCACAAGGAAAAATTAGAACACTGAGGCCAAAAAAAATAAATAGAGAAAAGTAATGTTAGAAAAAGAAAAGTTATACATGGTATGGAGAAAATGAACAAGGAAAGGTTTCCTCTATCTCTCAGAAGGCTAGAGACCAGCATCATCTAGTGCAGTTGAATGGTGGGAGATTTAGGACTAAGGAGGAAAAATGTTTATTTGCACACTGTAGTTAAACTACAGTATTCACTGTTAGAAGGTGTTGTAGAAGCCACTAGCTCTGATGGCCTTAAAAGGGCATTAGACAAAGTCATGGAGGACAGACCCATCATTATAATCGAGCCATCTGCAGACAAGCTGGCCCCCGTCAGGCTCTGTCATCCTCTCTGCCAGTGCCTACATTTTTTCCTTCTGCTTCAGTAAGCCCACTCTCCACTCTTGCGTAGGCAGAAAAACATACATGCAAGCAGGCAGTGGAAGCTGCTGTTCCCTCTATTCACTCCTGTTATTTGCAGAACCTTCTATTCCAGGTAGACAGAGGAAAAGAGCAGGATGCCATTGACCTTAAAGTCTTCGTAGGCCCTAGGCACTCTTGTATTTGACTTCCGACATCACCTATACATATTGCTACGGATGTTTTGTAGGCCCTAAAATTTTTGTAGGCCCTAAGACTGTGCTTAAAGTGCCTAATAGATAAAGTGGTGCTGATAACAGTCACATGGCTAGTGGACCATCTCATGAGGACAATGTCCTGGAAATTGCCCTGTCATATCAACTCTCACTACCAGCTCCAGAACTGTTGTTAAATCAGAACCATTGGAAAGACTGTTGAGGCTTGCCAGTTGGAAGGACTGTTGGAAAAAAAGAGTTGATGCTCGATAGATAAAAACCATTGGAGAGAACATTGACACTTTTACTGTGAACAGATCCCACAGCATCCCAGTCCTCTTTGTGGGGTGTGGGGTGGGGTGACAAAAGAAACTACATTTGCCTGGTTTGCAGGTCTCTACTAACACAGCCTCCTGCTGTCAAATTCCTCAACCAAACTTTCCCTAGGGAAAATCAATTTCTAAACATTGTTAACACTTTTAGGTTGCTTAACAAATTTAATGGATTCCCAAAGTGTCATTTTTCAAACATCATTCCAGATTATTCCTACACAACTACCTTCATCACCAGCTGTAATGCAAGGAGATAACAGTCAAATGTAAACAACTAGAGCAGTATCACATTTGCTCCTGTCAAAGATAAGCTTAATTCATGTTGCTGTACTAATGTCTGAAAGTCAGCTAAGCAAGATAAAATTTTAAAGTATAGAATCTGAATGACTTTTATGTAAATCTCAAGTCACTTTTCAAATCTGCTTTTTATGATGCAAGTTTGTGACACAGAATCTTAATCTTGTCTTGCAAGGAAAAAAAAAACAATTACAGTTTGATGGTTCTCTAGTTTACCATTGTCAGCACAATCACGTAATGTTATGTCAATACAACTCATCTTCTCAGTTGACAGCATGCTAGTCTTAATCCAAATATGCACAAATTAGTTTAGACAGCCCATTTATCTGGTATTTCTCCTTTGGGACTTTTGTCTTCCATGGTGTTCTTTTTAGCTTTTTAAAATTCTTCTTCTTCTTCTCTCTTGCCATTTTCTTTGTATTTTGTATTTAACAATGTTCAAGAACTGTAGTTTCTGCTTTGGCTGGCACATTGCAACACACATCCATATCTGCTTCCTTTCATTCTGAATTATCCAACTAGAAAAGAACCTTTCTTTCCCTCCTCTTCTATGTTCCATCTCCCATGTTTTTCTGGATCAATGATGGAACCCACCTTTCTTTCCTGTGCTCTACGGTAATGTAGAGTATGTTAACAGTCATCCAAATGGGATCTAATCAAGACACATGTCATTGTAGCCAGATCTGACATCTGTACAGGAAAAGGCACATCTGGTGCACTAGTTTTAGTAGTATAAATGCACTCATGGCTACAGCCAAACCCTGAGTATCCAGATTCAGATCTGAGTTCAGGAATATGCCCGAGTTATAAATGTGGGATTTCAAAGAAAATGTAACCCCATCCAGCACAGACAGAATCCTCACTTCCTGATCTGTCTTTTGACCTGTCTCTCTTATCTGGATTAAGGCCCTTTCCGCACCTTATCTTTTTTTGGCGCTGGGGTGCGGGGATCACACGAGCAGCCTCCAGAGAGAGGCTTTCACATCCGGGGTCCTTTGGCTCCACATGAGCTGCCTGCTCGCACAAGAGCCCTGTCTCTTCCTTCTGCAGTGCAGCCTGGGACCTTTCCAGGCTGTGCTGGGGCAGGAAGCACAACCGGTGCAGCTCCAGAGGCTCCGCACGCCAAGTAAGGGTGTGCAGGGCCTGGGATCAATGCGTGATCATGCATCATTTTCAGCTTCTAGCCAAAAATGAAAAGGTGCGCGATCAGCACCTGCCGCCCCAGGAGTGTCGCACGATTGTGAGTGCGTCGTGCAGAACAGTCCTCACAATCGCGCCATGCTCCAGGCCCTCTTTCACATGAAAAATGCCATGCGGAAAGGGCCTAGTTTCACTCATCCCATTATTGGCAGCAGATATCAGTTCAGTAATACTTTTTGTGGAATCACATGGAGAAAAGAGGTAGAGATCCATCACCATACTGGATACACCAGTCCCAAAAGACTGGGTTACCTCCCCAAGAGATTCCAAGTAGATGTTAAACAGCATAAGGGACAAAAAAATGAGCCCCAATAGACACTACAATCCAATGCTCAGGTATTGTATACAGATTCCCCACCACCAAATTCTGATCTGATTTTTCCAAGAAGGAGCAGAACTGACAGTCTTCCACTGTCTGTGTCCTACAGCCCCATCCCCAGAAGGATATCTTAACCAATAGTACTGAAAGCTGCTGAGAAGTCCAGCAGAACCAACAAAGACACACTTCCCCACACTTCTGGTCTGGTTCTTGGCATAGGTCATCTACCAAGCTGATCAAAGTTGTCTTCATTCTATAACCACTCCTGAGCTAGACTGAAATAGATGAAGATAACCCATCTCATTCATGAGCCCCTGAGCTGAGAACCCCACTACATTCTCCAGTACCTGTCCAAAAAGAGGATTTTTGGAGATTTGTCAGTAATTCTCTAATATAGAAAGGTCCAGGAAAGATTCAAGTAACCTTTCTTGCCAGAGTAAGTCATTCATTTCTCCCCTTACCAACTTATACAGCCCCCCACCAGTTGCTTTTATGAGTCAGGAAGGGCATAGGTATGCATGTGCTGGATCTCTTCAGGCTGCACAAACTGAAATGTATCCAATAACACAGGATGAATAGGATACAAGGTTACATCCATAGGATCTGAATCAATTACAGCATCCAAGCTAGTATGGGTCCAAATGATTTTGTTTGCCAAGTATCCTGTAAATTCTTTACAGTGGGCTGTTGAATATTCTGCATTCTCTTCTTGTGGGGCAAGGCATAGAAGGCCCTTGACCATTTGAGACAACTGGATAACCTTGCAGGTGCAATAGTGGCAGAGAAATACAATTTCTTCACTGCCACGACCATCAAAGCATAGACTTCTAATAGGCTCCATGTTTTGTCAGACTTGCTCCAAGTTTACTGCCATTGACATTCAATCTCTGTCCCACTTGTTTCTTCATCACCAGCTCCCCAGTAAACAAGGGAACTTGCTTGGCTCCACTCCATGGGAGGGAATGCATGGGAACATTCGTCTCCACTGCACTGACCTTTCACCCATTCCAGAGAACAGCCAGGGCATCAACAGAATCACTAGCCAAGAGCACAAGAAACTCAACATGTAATGAGCCCCTTGAGATCAATCTGCTTCTTTGGATGGATCATGCATCTGGTCCCTCACTTTTACAGAAACTGGAAATTCCAGTAGGTCTAAACCACACCAGAGAGTGGTCTGTCCATGACAATGGAACTATGGAACTATGGACATCTAGATGACCATCATTCCACCTGGTATAGAAAATTAGAGTGTGACCTGCAGCATGGGTGGTATCACTTATAACTTGGGGTACAGCCACTGTTGTCATGGAGGATGTGTAAACCTAAGGCATTCCTGGCAATGCAGTCTACTCATGTATGTTGAAATCATACAGCAGTGGGAATACTCCAGCATCACCACTGAGACTAGCTCAACAGCAGGACAGATGGTATACCAACAGAATACCTGTTCTGTGCCAACTGACTAGTGATTGATTTGTTTGGTTTTTTTGTTAAAATATTTATATCTCACCCTTTATCTGAAGATCTCAAGACAAAATATTTTTTGTTAAAATATTTATATCTCACCCTTTATCTCAAAATCTCAATAAAGCCAACTTAAAATAATAAATAATTACAACATTTTAAAAGATTAAAAATATATTAAATAGCTTTTCAATTTAAAAAAACAGACAATGAAAAGCCAGTTAAAACAATCTTAAATAATACAACTATAAAACATGTACAGCCTGGGGAAAAAAATCAGTTTGGATTCAAGCCTTTTGTAAAAAGTCAAATTTTAACTTGGTGCCAAAATGATCCCAGCATTGCTACCAGCTGGACCTCTAAAGGAAGGGGATTCCACAACCGGGGTGCCATTGCAGAAAAGACCCTCTCCATGCCCTCCCACAATATATTTCACCTACTAATAGGGCACAGGGGAGGACCCCTTCCAATAGACCTCAGTTCTTGGGCAGGCATAGAGAGAGAGAGGAAGTATCTGAACTACCTTGGAATACATACACAGAGACCATGCAGATTGTAAGATGGGGCCCTTCATAAATAAGATGGAATCATGACAGATCACTGAAATTCTTCCTCCCCTCCTGCAGGCCTTGCCTGCCCCTGCACAGAAAACCCCAGTAGACAGAACTGAGAGAAGTGTCTGCAATACAGGCCAGGTCAGCATGCCTGTGCAAGATCACGTCTTGGATCATAGGTGTTTTCCCATTCACTGACCTAGCATTCAATAGCACAGGTGTTGTTGTTTTTTCAGCCTAGGGGACCTGTTGCCATGGCTGTCCAGACAATTTGAAGTAAGGGACAGTTTGGAGGTACCCAGTACCTTGTGGCTACCTCCTCTACAAATGGTGATAGCACTGCCTCCCCACTCCCTATCTTCCCCTACTGATTAGTGTTTCAAGGGCTGTTCACTGGTTTATTTCTCCTCCATAGGAATCTTTTTTTCCCCTACTTTGCCAGCAGGAGAGAGTACTGCTGTTATTTTTAAAAACAAAAAATAAAAGAACAACTAAATTATGCAAACAAAGAACTACCTCCTCCATTCCCCCTGAGCTGGGATAATTTCTTTTCCAGTTTAGAGGGAAATTTAATTTGTAAAACTAAACTCCAATGATTGGGCTTTTGACTGTTTTGATAGTGACCTTATTGCTTTATTTATTGTTAAGAGGAAAATTGCAGGGTCAAAGTCTGATTAGTAAAAAAAGCAAAATCCCAACCTGTCCAGAATAGTTCCTAAAACCAACCCACTGTGTATTTTTAATGATACCAATTTTGTTGAACTTTGTTTTAAAATACACAAAATAATATATGAAGAAATAAACCAAAAGGAAACGTATACCAAACAGCTACTTAAACAGCAAAAAGAATGATTAAATTTCAAACAAGCCAAAGAAAGAAATGTATTTTATAGGAATACATTTATATAGCAGACAAATTTCTTTAGCTTAGTGGACAATTTTCCTCACATTTCTTCTCTACTTGGTGTCTGGTGTAGAACACAGAAGGATCCAAATGAGACCATCCTCTTTTAAACTGCCCTTAATTAACTCCTTGTTGGTTTAAAAATCTTCTAGCCTTGGAATTAACTAAACCATTTTTATCATGAAAAACAGAATAAGCGATTTGATCTTAGTGACCTGAACAGTGTGATTCCCCAGCCTTTAGAGACTAAACTAAAAACTTTTTGTGCCAATGAAATAGGTGTGTGTATGTGTGTGTCTAAGGCCAAAGCTTTGGGTAAAGAACTGGTTGGACAATTTAAAATTTGTTAGTCTTTAGCATCTCTATCATTTATTCAATTAAACATCTTAATTCTTAGCAGCTTTGAATCCTAGGTTTGGCGGGATGGGGTTAATGTGGAATATAAATAAAGCTCATCATCATCACCACCATGTGAAATTAAGTGAATGACTAAATTCCAACATAAGCCAATCACTTTAGTTAAAAAGAAATTTAATTAAGTTTAAATTAAGTTGCCTATTTGCATTAGAAAATTTCCAAATTAGTTGATAATGCAATTGATTTCAACTAGTTTGTCCATATCTCTATGGAAATCTCTAAAGTGCCTCATCCTCAGAATCCCCTCTACAGTTCTATCAAGGAAAAAAATGATTCTGTTAGAACAAGAGCTGGGAAGGTTCTTTTTGTATGTATTTCTTTGTCATTATAGTTCCAATCTTCCCCCAGCTCCTTGCCACAAGTAGTTTGTTAGTAATTTTTCTTAGTAAAAATAGCAACTATTTTTGGTTGAGTGTAATTTATCCTTCAGAAGGGAAACTTTGAAGAAACCTCTTTGCTTTTTACAGATTGACATGGGTGGAAAGCTATGGTAAAAGATAAAGGTGGAAATTTATGGTAGCATTTGCTTCTGGCCAAAGCTTCTGGCTTTTGTTGCTTTAAGAAGGTCTCTTAATTCTGATGAAGAGATCTCAACTGTTTATATAGTTTTGTTTACTACATATGTAATTTAAAAAGCTGTTCCTTTTATACTGTAGTCTGCTGTTGCTGTTGCTTTGCTTCATTTTTATATAATGTTGCCAGTTATCCTACAGATTCCAATACGGCAAAAATAATTAAATCATTTGTGTTGGGTGTGTTGGGTGAGTGTTAAAATAGTTTTTCTAGCTGCAATTTAAATGGTTACTAGTTTTCTATTGTAGGTTACTATTTTCTTCACTTCTGTGTAACATTGTTAGATACTCCCCCAGGGTCTCAGATTGGCATTGATAAATAAATATACAGGAAATAATAGGCACTGCTTCTCATATGTCTGTTGCATTGATCCACCCTGGGAATAAAAATACTGAAATATTTAATTTGCTAGTTCACATGTTTTGTATTATAATTAAGTGTTGTATCTCCAAGGTGAAACTATTGAATCGTTCACTGATTTTGTCAAAAAAACAAAAATTTCTAAAAGAAAGCTGAGCAACACAATCCATTTCTGCAGTAGACTGTTATAGTGCTGTTATTCCACTTTCAACATCCTATTGGAATCTTGGGGTTTGTCGGATTCCATAGGATGTTGAAAGTGGAATAATAGCACTATAACAGTTTAGTGCAGAAATGGCCACAGAGTCATCTTCTCACCCCTGTCCTGCCAACTGTGTCTGCAGCTGGAGTTATGCTGATAAAAGGAAGCAGGAGATAGCTTCAGTAGCTGTTGTAGGATGGTTAGGCCATTTTGGAGGTAATATGCCTATTAATATGCAGACCACACAACCCAAAGGTTTTGAGACGAATTGGGATCTACTGTGATGTTAAAATGCAGATCTTGCCGGGTCCCCCCACTTAGAGGCCTATATGGCTGCAAGCATATCATTAGCATAATTATATCTTCCACATGTAAAAAAGAGGACAAAGCTAGTGTTCCACAAGTAATTTCCTGAAAATCAAGACAACTGCACTGGAATTATTGCATTTTGAGGAGGACTTGCTTAAGTTCTTCTAAAGATGTCCTTTAAGTGACGCTATAACTGGCCTTGTATTGCGTGTTTCCTGTATCATGCCCTATAGTTTCTTGAGTTTTGTACCTATAACTAGGTTTCCTGCCATTTTCTTTTGTAGCATCTTAGTATTTCTGGGCTCTAGCAAGAGTGAGTTCTATCTAGGCTACCTGACTTTTCTAAATATAGCTCATGGTTCTTTAGTTCACTGGGAGTCTGTACTCCAAACGTGGCATCTTTTCTCCACATCTGTCTGTATGTTTTGTTTTGAAGTCAACTCTTAAAAGGAAAAAGATTCTACTTCACTCCCAAGCAGTATCTTATGAATTTTTGAAGAAGTTTTGCACACTATTGTCACTCCATAAGACTCAGGTTGGTCGCTGCTCTCTGTTATTTCCTAAGTCTTGTACTTCAGTCTCCTCAAAGCAGCCCCTGCAAGACTGTAGTACATCCCCCAAATAGATGGAGAGTTGGCAAACATTGTTGTCTTCTGCACAGAAGACTTCTAAGTATTCTGCCAAACATAATGGTCTGCATAGGTTCAGGACTTTGAGGGAGAACATAGAACAATGCTGCATGGCTATAAATGATACAGCAAGTGCCTACTACTATTACCTGTATTCAAATTATATCATTTAATGTTTAATTAAAGAAAAAATCAAAAGCTCCAGTCTTACAGGTGCATGTGTTTGAAAAAGGAAGTTTCTTTTTGGAAACTGGGTATTGCTGACTTACCTTGAAAATAAAGAGATCAGACCCAGAAACTGGGCTGAATAAGGGCCACTTTATTTAAACTATTCACCTATTTAACTGCATTGAATCCTGTGAAATGGGGGGTGGAGGGCATCCTAGTGTAGGACCAGCTGAGAAGAGGGATCACCTCCTGACCTCCTCCTCAGCCTCCCTCTCTCAACCTCCTAAGCACCAAGGGAAACTGGGTTGCTTTCCAGCCAGCCCACTGCTGGAAGGAAGACCTGGAGAACCTTTTGGTGAATTGTTATCAAAACAGAAAGTAAATCAAGAGGGAAAACCCCTAAACTGGACTTTTAATGAAACTGTGCTTATAAGTCACCTTTTGCTTCTACAAATAGACAGAAATGGCTTTTAGCCTGTGTTTCTCTAACCCATAGACCATGAAGGAGGGATGTTATCATGGAACTGGATCCCTCTTAGTACAGCTTCCCCTATAACATTTTCAGGACCTCCAGTTAACCCCATTTACCACCCTCCCAACATGCCATTTGCTGAAACATGACATTTAGGCTGCTATCTCTGTATACCAGCTTTCACTTTTATAGAGATTTTAGTGTTCAGGACTAAGCTGCTGCTCCTATCAACTTGCTTTTGCACTTATCACCTGCAGACCATCTTGTTTCCAAGAAAGTAGAACAAACCACTACAGATATCTTTCCTGGGTAGGAACAGTCCTTTGGCTGGAACGTGACTAATGGCATTACTACCTGTGCTCCTTTTGTGCTGCCTGAAAGTATTCCCTGCTTATCATATTCACAAATGATGTGACATTCTATAGCTAAGGTTACTAGAATAGAAGGGATGGCAGTTAGGATCCTTAGCATAAGCAGCAGTGAAACTCTCTGCGGTGCAGACGAAATAGCATGTCGTTTTGATTCTGTCTGGCGATTCTATCCTAGCTAACACTGTTATCAAAAATTTACCATTAGCCACCTTCTTGACACCTTATTCTGTGCTGGTTCAGGATGGGGGGAAAAAGAAAGAGAACAAAAGAAGGAGTATCAATGTGAAGTCTGATTGAAAACTCCCAAGATGGTTTGCCTTTGGCAGACTTACAGAGCTGAGCTGAGTACCACTCGTGCCTTTTTAAGAAAGGATGGAATGCAGACTGTGGAGTTATTACTTGCCATAATCAAACTGACAAAGTTCATCTATTGGTCTTCCAACAGTGCACCAAAGCTTTATAATTGATCAGGAAGTGGCAGCCACAGTGTATGGTTTTAAATGTAATACAAAGTGTTACATTGGCACTTTTTTTGGCAAGACAAGCAAAATGGCACATGGGAACAAGGAGTGACAGACTGCATATCTCATCACTGGAGAAGATCCCAAAGCTTTTTGTGATATCAGTGATCATAATGGAATCTGCATTGTTGCCTTGACAGGATATTTTATCCAACAAATATCTAGTACATATGAAATTGGGGGAGGGGCAGAAGCATTTTCCTTCCCACCAAGTGCTTGATGATCTGTGACAGGGCTTAAATTGGGTATTAAAAAAAACAAGGTAGAACAGTTAGACCATTTGGGATCAACTTGCCTTACCTTCTCAGAGTCATGAATCCTGGGAAGGAATAAGTGAGGAAGGTCTTTATCAGCATCTGAGGGGCGTAAAAATTATCCTGTTTTCCCCAGCTCAGTGCTGTTTTATGCTCACTTTATCTGTAACCAAATATAGCTTCCAGCACACTGCAGCATTTGAAAAGCTAAAAAGTTCAAATGAGAGGTTGTTGATGATTGGACGAAATTCAAGTTTAATTAATTGTGGCCATCATTTATGGAATATGGCATGTCTTGGCATTCTGAATATGGACACCAACTGGATAAAATACAGTTGCCTTTTAAATATTTACGTGCTCTGGGCAAGGACTATCAGTGAATGCAGAACAGTGGTGGTGTTTTTTTCCCTTCTTTGGGCACTGTGGATTTCATTCCTCCCTAGTGTCTAGAGCAGGGATGGGGGACTGGTTTGAGGTCTGAGGCTGGATATCCCACCTTCTTTCTCCTTTATGAATTGGATGTTGTTATGAGATGTGGTCCTGCATGGGCAACTGAGACCCAGTAAGTTTAAAAGAGACATGTTCCATGATAGAGATGGAGATTAGTAGAACTGGTTTCTTGATATAGTTTAATGTATCTGTCTAAGTTTTCACACTCTCCTCGGGGAGTGTGGGCTACATGGGCTGTACTTCAAAATGTAATACTTCATGTGTTCCCATTGGGTTCTTCCACCACCAGCCTTACATCTGTGGACTTTGTAGTATTTACCCATTAGTCAGATATTTACACTTTTATCCCACTTATGGATGGAAGTTTAAAGTTAAATAGCAGTAAATAATCTAAGGGATGGGATGAATCCAGGATTTTCTGAATCCGAATCCAGATCCAAATCCCTGGAAGGCTCTAGGAACTCATCAATCTCACAAATCTCAAATCTTTTGAATCCTTTTTTTTAAAAAAAAAGGTTTTAAAAGCAAGGGAAAGAAGACACACTCTCTCAGCCTTAGCAAAAGCCTAGGCAAAGGCAAATTTCCCTCTGAAGAAATCTGGCCAGGACAATTGTCATAGCTTTGCCTCAGGATTTCCCCAGATTGAAAATGACATGAAGACCCTTTCTACACAGGCAGGAAAATGTGGATTAATCCCACATTTTCCTGCCTGTGTAAACAGGACCACTACAGTACTGAGCTAATCCAAATCGAAACTGGATTTTCTTTGCATAGCTCCTTCTGGCATCCTGGGGTTTGTAGTCTGATGGTGCACCAGCACACTTTGGCAGAGAAACCTGTGACACCTTGTAAAACTCCAAACCCCAGAATTGTGTCTGAAAGAGTTTTGCAAGGCAGCTGTACAAAGGATCTTTCAGCTGTCCTTGAAATCTCAAGCCTGTACCTTCCAGTCAAGTCCTGAACTTCAATACTGAATATTCAATTTAAATATCTTAGAATACAACCCCAGCTGTAATTTCTGAAATTGTTAGCAAAGGCCATTATTACTGCAAGGTAAAAACTCACCTACTTGCCACCTCCTCTTGTATGTCTGGTCTGCCAGGTTTTCAGATGTCCCAGTCTCCAGCAAAGTATTTGGTTGGTGGATTCAAAAGATTCCATTTGCCTATTTTGGCACAAGGATTTGGATTCGCGAATCTCGAATCCTTGCCCAGGATTACAGGATTCAGTTTGTCCATTCCTAAAATAATCTATGAATACAGGGAATGGAACAATACTGCTTCTTCAATGCAATATTATGTGTGGTACCAAAAGATGGTTTGCTTTCACATGGCACATAATGTGCATGCTCCACTGGTGTGCAACATTGTGAATTCATCTTGAAAAAGACCAGTCCAAGCACAAAATATATTCAGGCACCTTTGCTACCAAGATGAGGTGGAGAGAAATAAACATTAAACTTGGGAGATAAAATAACTAAAAATGGTATTTCATGAGTGGCTGCACTAATAGAATTTTGTAAGCCTGTTTTAACTAGAATTCATTTTTCTCCCCTTGAGATAATAGCAACACTGTTAGGGTCAGTTTGTATTTTATTCTCAAATTGGTTTTGTCTATTTCTAGTTCTAATATAATGTATTAGGGCTTCCCGAGAAGTTAATATGCATCACCATATCCAGTCATTAATTCTTCAAGTCTTCCCTAAATCAGTTTTTTCTGTGCTGAAGAATACTAATACTATTTTGTTAGTTTCTTGTGATTCTCTTCTAATGTACTGTGGAAAAAAATGTGCTACATGACTGATTTTGGCATCTCCGGTATTTAAATTGGCTTATTTTTGCCTTACACAGCTAATAATTTCCCATACCAAAAATTAAAAAGTATCTTACTGTATGTTCAGTAAATCAAATCCATTATTCCTTGTCAGTCTGTTGTTTTTTTTCCAATGCATACTTCACCATGTTTTCCTAAATAAAACCTCTCTGAATCCAATATAGTTTGGCATGGTTTTTTCCCCATTTCCTCCAAAGGTTGACTACGATTCATGTTTAAGAATATATGAAAAAATCCCAGTGTTTGAAATCTAATGTGAGGGCCAGATTATAGGGTGCACTTGTTGAAACATAGGTAGGCTCCCCTACGTATTCCTATTTGTACATGTATCCTCTGACCATATAAAATTGTGACATACACAATTCTTCCTCCAGGTGAATCATGGATGTTGTCCTATAGGATTATGGTGGCCAACTGTGCCCTTCCAGATTTTCTTAGAAAGCTCTCCTACCATAGCTCGCCAGATTAGTCAAAAGAGAGGTGTTACAGAAGTAGCAGCTCCACGAATTCCAGGGTGTCACAATTCTCCATTGCTGTTGGAGGGCAAAATGAGCCCATAGAAAGCCTGTGCTCACTCGGAATGGGAGATTTGTAGACTTAATTTTTTTGTTCACAAATGACCATAAGAATGGTTTGGATATATCCAGCATGTACACTCCATTGCAACTAATTCAATGTTGAATCCAATGCATACTTTCCTAGGAGTACAGGTGGTCAGAGCTAAGCCTAATATTACATAGAGTGGGATAACAATGTTAGACAACAAATGCTGGGGCAGAGAAGAAGTGACAAAATGTTTAAAGACAAGGCATGTGGCCTAACCAAACTAACCTGCTTCCCTCAGGAGAAAGTTTTGTCACCAACCATATTAATTTTTTTTTTGTATATATTTTTATTAAAGTTTTACACTTCCGAGCATCATTTTTCCAGCTGAGTTTGTGTTTATATCCCATTTATACATTTTTTCTATTCTAAGATTAGCACATTATTACTTTTAACCTTATTACATTCAGCTTATACTTATTCTATAACATCTTTAATTTTCATTACCATTTTTTCCAACACTCTTTCTTATTCTTTCCCTCATTCCTTTATCCAGTTCAGAACTTCATGCCATTCTCTTTCAAAGTTCTGGTTTATTTTTAAGTGAAAAAGCCAACCTTTCTATCTCTACCATATCCAGAACTTTTAATTTCCATTCTTTTACATCAATATAATTTCCTTCTTTCCAGTGTTGCGTGTATGTCATTCTTGCTGCAGTTATAACAATATAACAATGTTTTCTGGTGAGATCTTATTTCTCTTTGCTGGTCTAACATAGTCAACAAATAAAATTCTGGTTTCATTTCAAAGTTTAAATTATACATTCTCTGAATTTCATCATGTATTTCCTTCCAAAATTTCTTTGCAGACTTACAAGTCCACCACATATAAGAGAATGACCCCTCTTTTTTGCATTCCCATTGTTATTTTTTTCAACCTTACAGGTATCATGTACCATCTGTGTAACATTTTATAAAATTTTTCCCTTAAATTCAAACTTGGTGTAAATTTTATATCTATTTTCCATGATTTCACCCATGTATCCAACTCAATTGAGTGTCCAATATTTTGCGCCCATTTAATCATATTTTATCATCTTTGGTTCCATTTCTCTTGTCACCACCCATATTAAAATAAGAAACATGGGCACCATCTTGTCCATTTGCCTCAAGCAGAAAAGTTTCATCAGTTACTCGTGGCTAATTGAATGCAAATGGCATTGGTTCTGAGCTAGCAAGGCAAGGTACAGGAATGGGTTTTCAGACTGCACAGTTACTTTAGAGCATGCCCAAGCGACTACCAACTGGTCATGTACAAGTTTGAGCTGACAGTTAATCTTTTAATACATGGAAATAAGTGCTGCCTTATAGTAGAGTACAAACAGGATGGGGGAGGAAGCTTAAAGCTATGCTGTCAAATTCTGTAAAGCTCAAAGTATTTCACCTGCATGCAATGGAATCTCATAAAGGGTAAAAGACTTTAAATAGCCCTTACCAACCCCACTGAGAATGACATCCTTTGTTATGCTATATATATTACTGCATATAAGCGGCTAGTTTATGGCATGCTGTTAGGGATACTGTGTGTTGCTGAAGCAATACAAATCATGCTAATTTCATCTGTATTTTTACTGTTGTGCTCAAAAGCTCACAACCCCAGGCAAAAATAAAATTCTCTGTCTCTGAAGACTGCTATCTAAATGTGAATTTAGTTGTCTTTGTTTAGTTCCCTACCATTATCAAATTTCATATGAACATTATATGGATGCTACTTCCTATTACATTCTTTGTATATCTACATATTTTGAAAATCATACAAATGGCTTTCAATAAATAAAACCAGGGAAGGAAGGCCCTGCACACTCACTGGATGGCAGCCAAAACTACATGGACTGCTAAAAGGGCTCCATCATAGAGGGAGGTCAATTTACATGAAGAATGTTCGAAAATCTACACATTTATTCATAGACAAATCTATCTATCTAATTGCAAAGATGAAGGAAAGTTAAATTGTCAGATTAACCCATCCAGAGACAAGGTCATATGTGCTTAGCCCTTAAAAGTCAAGCTTTTAGTCATGTCAGATACACCAATTTGTCTTAACTCCATTGAGTAGGTTCAGCTATTTCCATCTTGGAAAGAACTGTGTAGTACTGCCCTGCCATGTAGCTGTTAAAAATGAGGAGCTTGTCATTGTGCTGAACCTGACTGACAAGCAGAGTTAAATTCTCTCTTTTTCTCTTTCTTTACTATTTTACAAACTTTAATGTGTAAATTCTGACATACCTTTCAAAAACCTCCAGCAGCTTGGTGAAGCTTTACGCATGAGAAAAACTGTTTATACAGCCATTTATAGAATGTTTACCATAAAGACTTGGTGTCTTTATGTACAACAGACCACAGTATGTTGTATGCTAGCATTCACAACAGTAATCTGTGATCTTCACTGTGTTTAGTATATGAAAGAGAATGAGAATATATGTTCTGAGGCAATTGTTAAGAGTTTGTAGAAGCATGGAGTAAAAACTTCTTTGGTTCTCAAAGGCCAGCTAAAATATGAGATATTCTGAAGATTGTAGTTCTGTTTACTACTATGAAATAGTTTGAAGACAATTGTCAAGAAGAAATTCAGAATTAGAGAAGAGTATTAACATGGTGTGTAGTTCTAAATATTGCAGATTTCAGCAAAGTATAACGCAAACTGTTCAAAGATCCACTGCAGGAAGTATTTGAAATTAAATGGCAGATCTGAATTAAACTGTAGTCTTAGTGGCCTGAAAGTAAGTCCCTTTGAATGCAATACTTTCTTTAGTAGATTTCACTGTAATTTTTTATTGCTGTTGCCTTCAAGTTGTTTCCTTGGCAAGATTTCTTCAGAGCACGTTCAGAACCTGTGTCTTCTTCTAAGGATGAGACAATATGACTTGCCCAAGGTCACCCAGTAGGCTACCATGGTTGAGTAGGGATTTGAACCCTGATTTCCAGAGTCCTAGTTCAGCACTCACACTATTGTACCATACTGTACACTATACCATATCACACTATATACTGAAAATATTGCAGACTAATAAGCATCTATTTTATTTTTTTAATTTATTCACATATTTACTTTAAATTCAGTGTTCCATTTTACCCATGTTACAGGGACACATCTAGAGCAGTTTCCTTCAATTTAAGATGGCATAAAAATAAAAGATTGACAAACCATTAATAGAGAGGTGGGCAACTGAGACAGAGGCACTGTTGGACTCCATACTTCACTAGTGGGCCACAGCACCACAGTTTCAGCCAAAACACAGCTCTGAATTCACTTTCTCTATAAGTGTTCCTCATAGACTCTTGACTAAGGCTTTTTTTGCATGCCATTTTCATGCGAAAGGGCACCTGGAGGAGCCATTGTGAGGAGCGATCTGTGGGGCTGTCAGGTGCCAGTCATATACCTTTTCATTTTCAGCTTGAAGCCCAAAATGGTGCACGATCACACATTGCTCCTGGGTCCCGTGCGTGCACTTCCCTGGTGTGCGGAGCCTCGGGAGCCATGCTGGTCATGCTTCCTGCCCCAGCACAGCCTAGGAAGGTCCCAGGCTGCACTGTGGAAGGAAGAGGCGGGGCTCTCGCATGAGCAGGCAGCTTGTGCAGAGCCGATGGACCCCAGATGTGAGAGCCTCTTGCCAGAGGCTGCTCATGTGATCCCTGCACGCCAGTGCCAGGAGACGGTAAGGTGTGGAAAGGGCCTCAGAAAGAGAATTACATAGTGGCTGAGAAAAGAAAAGAGTACCCTAAAAAGAAGTTCATGAACATATTCTAGATTTTAAGATATAGCAGCTTTGTTCTCATCTGACAGATTTCAGCCTACACAACTTCTGGGACTAAAAGATGTGCAGGTACTGAACTGCTTTTAAAAGATCTTCATTAGCAGCCCAAAAGTACAGCTGAAATACATTAATCAAATGAATTATAGAAGATTGATAAAGAGATGGGTTTTTTATGTAAACAATATGAGCTGGTAAAGAAGTGGCCTTGTGAGACGTATAGAATTCTTCCAGCCACTTCATGAAAAGTAATGGTCATTAATATAACAATAAAAATGCTGGAAATGCCAATCTTTGCAGATGCTCCAGAGAACTAGCAATTTATTCAGAGAGCGCATAATTGACCAACAAAGAGTTACAAAGTATTGTACTGAACTCACTACTCAAGTTGTCTATTCATCTGAATTGTAGTTTCTACTAATAGCTTTATCCTCAGGCACAAATCCCACAGCTTTTCTCAATAAACTGTTGGTGTCATTTTCCTTTTTGACTGTGTGAAATATGCAAGACATTGCTATCTTTAGTTTTTAATATCTTGAGATGTACTGTCACTTAAGCTCATGTATAGTCAGACAGACACATTGAAATCACTGAGATTTAAGTTTGTCATTCCTACCATATTCTATTGGTTTCAATAGATCTACTCAAAGTATGAGTAAATCTGGATCCAGCCCAATGGATGGATCCATTTAACATGAGAATTTGTAACCTAAATCCACTTGCTAGTCTCAGCTACAATGAGTGTTGATTTAATGCTCAGCACTTAATTCAATGTGTTACCACACACTGTACTCCCACTTCGCAAGATGTGCTGTTTTCATAATTGACAATATCTATGGCTGAGAAACATGTTTGAAAGCATGTTTGGCTAGAAACATGTTTCCAGGTAAGGATAACCTCAGACATGGTGAAGTCATAAATTCAGAGAGGATTAGGTGGCAAAACCTAATACTAATAGATTTGTGATAATCCTTTCAAGACCTCAGGCTATGAACACTCCCAAGAACAACAAAATTGCCCAGGTGAAGCAATCAGGGACCCTACTGCGATCTTATAATAGGGAGATCATCCCTATTCACCTTAACCAAACAGACTGTAAGGGGCTGTCATAACTCCCATTAATGTTTGTCACCAAGAGTTAAGACAATCAGCCCAATCTGGACTCCTTTGTCAGTCCTCTGAGAAAGCAATTACCACTTTGGTCATGCATCTTCCTTCAGGGTAGGAAACAGGGTATATAAGCCACTACTTTGGCCCCAGCAAATTATAGTACATTGGGTATATTACCCTGCACATGGTAACCCAGACTCCCATTCCTCTGTGCTATCCTCAAGTGCTGCCTGAATCACTCAGTTTTGACCTTCTGCTTTAGGACTGGTGACTATCACCCTTCTCATCCAATCTTTCTCTCTATCCAACCTTTCCTACCTCATTTTCCAATAGCCTTGTGTTGGAAGGTGAGGTAGGAAAGGTTGGATTTCTTGTGTGTTTGTTAACTCTAAATAAAATACCCTGTTTAACTTTGAACTGGAGTCCTTTCTACAGCTAGTACTGGTATACATAGGTGAAAAGTTTTGGTTGTTACCCTCCTCTTGTAGTCCTCCTTTGAGCTATAATTCCCCAAATTCTAAGGAAAAGCTGACATTGTGGGTGGACCTCAAAGTCCCCAACTTCCTAGGATAACAGATAAGTCTACTCTAGTTATGACTAATAATTAGATTTTGGTCAATGGAACACAGAATTCATGTGTCCTATACTCATTAATTTATTCAAACATGCACATCCTGCATATCAAAGTGACTTACGCACTCATACATAAAATGATAGACCAACAAACAGAAGCAATAAAATATCATTGCACCATAGAATCATAGAGTTGGAAAGGGCCTCATGAGACATTAAGTCCAACCCCCTGCTCAGTGAAGGATCTCTAGTTAAAGCATCCCCTCTTTCTAAAGACATCTAGAGAAGCAATTGATTCTATTGTTGAACTGACCTTACTAACAAGAAGTACCTTCTAATGTTCAGTTGAAACCTACTATCCTGTAACATCAAACCACTAAATGTGGTCCTACCCACCAGGTCTTTTTTATCCCCTGTCATGGGCCAGGTGTCAGCTTCTCCAGATGAATGGCAGCTTCAAAGGAAGACAAGCAAACACAGGTGCACTAGGAGCTAGTCAGGTCATGACGGTAGCAGGCTGGGAGCATAGCCAGCTGGCCACAGCCTTTCTAAGGTGGTGGTCTGACACAGATGCAATTTGTGTGTTTGTTGGCTCTTTCTTTTATGTGCTATGGGTTCCCTGTTTTGCTGTCTGCCTGGATTCTCTGACACTTGGACTATCTGACCTTACTGCTCACTGAATTCCTAAACTCCTAGACTGACTTGTAGACTCCACTTATGCTCAACCCTAAAAAGGAAAGCTCTGCTGAACTGGCTCAGTTCATCTGCTGAAACAACCTTGCCTGGCAATGGATAGCGGTCGGCTACAAAAGTTTGTTTCTGGCCCCTTGCTTGCCTGGCACCAACCTACACAGCTGCCAACTACTATGCAGCCTACTGCCCTCATGGCCTGACTAGCTCCCAGTTTGCTTCTATTTGCTTGTCTTTCTTTGAGGCTGCTGCTCACCTGGCAAAGCCAATTCCTGGCCCATGACAATGCGCTCATATCAACCCACTTGCACTAGGACTTCAAGTTTATCTTGCTTGTTTGCCAAGCTCTATGCATTGGGATACAGACATTTCAAATTTAGTTTGTTCTCATCTATCAATTTACTATCAATTTTGGGGTGGATTACGTTCTCTTTCTCAGCTTCTTCTCTAGAAGTCACATGCTTACGTTTAAAGCTTGCCTTTGGGCTGATGTTTGAGCTATCAAGGAAGAAGAATTTGGTTTAATCAGTTCTTGATCATGCTAGTCATGCTACTCCCAAAGACATTCTTCCCAGTCTTCAAAAGATGCAGCCCCTATGTAGGCCATAGTCCCATGTCTAGGAAGTGAGGACTGTTGTTCCAAAAGCCAAAGCCCTTCTGTCTATGCCATCTGCATAGCCAGTCAATCACTTTTAGTATCTTCCTTTCCCTATATAATTCACTATCCATCACTGGCAGAATTAATGAGAATATCACCCATGCCTCAAACCCCTTTAGTTTTCTGCCCAAAGTCATTGGTCGTTGGTGCCCACATGAAAAAGGAGAAAGAGGTACTGCTCTGTGTTTTTGATGCATTTTGGCAAGTTGTCAATGGCATCCTGGATATGTCCACCAGCAAGATAGCACACTTTCTGTTTCATCTGGCCAGACTGGCACAAAGGTGTTTCTATACCCTTCAGCAATGAGTCCCCAACAACCAGCATCTTTCTTTTCTTCTTGTTGCAGTGGGCATTTAGCTTAAGTACTTCCTTGGCATGCAGTATCCCTTATTGCTGGTCTCCTGTTTAAGCATCTTCACTATTGATTATCCTTATGAAGATGTAGGAAGTGATTGCTTACTTGAAGCAGTTCTGAATCCCTTCTGAATGATCTGCTCCTGACAGTGACTGTCCTCTGGGATACTTCTTTACTGTTACAGGCCTCTTCATTTTCCACGGTAGTTTCTTCCTGTTGGTTCTGCAGGATAACTTCTTTCAGTGTTCTATCCCACATGTCCTCATGTCCTCTGATGTGTTGAAAGGACTCAATATGTAGCTGTAGTGCACTGGCCTTCTCTTCCAAGAAAGCTTCCAATTTGTACTTACTGCAGGTGTAGTTGATGAGATTTTCTGGTAAGAAGACAAATGCTGCACTCACATTGCATCAGAGTATGGGCTTTCTGCCTCTATCTCCCCTTTCTCCCAGTAATAACTATATGGGATATATGGGATATAACTGTGTGTGCCACAAGGCAGCTACAAGTCAGCAGTACAAAGCATAATCTACAATGCAGAAGCTCAAAAATACTTCCTAAAATACAATTGTCATAACAAGCTACCAGATCATTAGCTGAAAAGAGATAGTTCTTACTTCCAGTTACCCTGATTTCTGGAGTCCCTTGGGGGACACCTCAATGTGCTCCACATGATGGGGAATGGAAACTAGCCAGAGCACAAGCTATGGCAATACAAGAGGCAGGGAAACCTAGTGGGGTCTTTTTATCCAGTTTTAACGGGGTCAGGCCGAGCCAAAAACCAAATGAGAACGTCCACTAAAAGATTTTATTGAATTCAAGCCTCACACACCAACACAATCATGCACACATGCACCCAAGAGCTATTAAGAAACAAAAGAGAGGAAATTGGACAGGGGAGTATCGAAGGCATACAGCTGGGGTAATACTACACCTTTTCCTGAAGTCTGGGATCCAGGAAGGCAGTGGAGAAGTGGGGCTCAGCACGGAGAGGGATGGAGCAACGGTCTGCTGGGAAGACCGGGAGCGATCCAAAGAAACACTAAAAAACTGGGACTATTTGTAGGGGAAAAAGTACCTGGTGGGCTAATCCTTTCCCAGGGAGAACAATGGGTGTTTCAACAAGAAAGAAGCTCCATAATGGTAACTTCCTTTGAGTGATGAGATTACAAGGTGTTGTCAAAGCCTCAGGATCTTCAGCTGCATTTGGTTGTGGTGTGACTTCATGTAAATGGTCCTCGCTTGATGGGATATTTGCTCAACTTGGGGCAAACACACTAATCCCCTCAAGTCGGCTTCTCAGGGGCTGAGGACCCTTTGTCTACTGTGGGTTTGCACAGCTTGAGGTCTCCTGGGGCTACGTGACTGGGGATTTTACTGGCCTGACCTGGTTTTTGATTGTTTGACCATTGCTGCCTATGGGCTTTTCCGCACTTTGGGTGGAAAATGGGGCAGTCCGTTACTCTCCGGACTGGCACGCTCTCCCCTGACGATCCACGCTGATCCGGAGCAGCGCGTGCCTGTGCTAGACACTCTCTGGGGACGAAAATGGAGGCTTCCGGTTGGTGGAGGCTCTCCACCAAGCAGAGAAACGAGCCGGAAGCCCGCCCCCGGAAGATTTGCAGCCTCATGCTGGCGCGAGCCTGCAGATCTACACATTAGTGCAGCGATGGACTGGGGCATGCCGGGCTATTGAAAGTCCTCTTTTAATCGGTCTTTCAATAGCATGGGGAACCACCAGTTCTGGTCGTTCTGGAGCGGGCTGAAGTCCGGGCGTATATTAAGTAGTCCGGACCCAGTTTGCCCCCAAGTGCCCCCAAGCGCAAACGTCCTCGCTGGAGGACGTGCTGCCCCGTTTTAAAAATAAAATGCGGAAAAGGCCTATGTGCCCATCCGGGTGACCTCTCAGGCACATTGAATTATATTTTAATATCAAAATTATAGACCCTGAGATAGGGTTTTTCCGGTGGAGTAACATTCCCCAGAGCAGAGTCTAAAGCAAAGTTGGCCAATTTCTGTCTGGACTGGGTGGAAGAAAAAAAGCAAAAACAAAAACCCTAACATAGCCAGAAGTTCACTTCTGCTTTTGTGGGGCTAAAGTTTTGTTGTTGTTGTTTTGTTTGTTTTTTATGAATGTTTAAAAGGAATCTCTACAACTCACTTGAACAACAAATAATCACTGCTGGAATCTTGCAGGAAAGGTAATTTATCCTTTTGAATCTGACCAGGAAAAAAAGTGGTCCAGGGTCCATGAAGAGACTAAGGTCTATAAAAACACGAGAGAAATCATGTGTGGCTTCATGGCCTCACTTTGCCCGCCTTGATCTAAAGACTTGGAAAAGACTGGATGCAGCATAATGCCCAGCATCCTTCTCTCTCTCTCTCTCTCTCTCTCTCTCTCTCTCTCTCTCTCTCTCTCTCTCACACACACACACACACACACACACACACAGAGACAGAGAGAGAGAGAGAAAGATTGATACATACCTTTTTGTTCTTCTGTCTGGAAGATTACAGATGGCTAAACCAAATTATTCTAATAGCTGGTGAATCTAACAGATCCCCTGGCACTGTCAAAATTCCTAAGTTTACTGTTGCAACAAAAAAGAGACTATATTCTATGGAATCATTTTAAAATTTATATTTCTTTATTTATTAAATTTTATTTCATTGCTCTCTTTTAATTTCCTTCCCAGTTCTTGACTTTGCTTATGGATCAATAGAACTGCCAAAAAGGGGGACAAGATTCCATAGTGACTGTAGAAATGGCAATAATCTGGATTCCTAGGGTGCCTTTAGAGGAAAACTAGATTTCTATAACAGTACTAAAGAATTTCTTATGTATCATATGTATTCATGACATTTGAGGATGATTTAGAAATATTTCAAAGATGGTTTGACTGCAGAGTAGTTGTGATGGAATCCTTCATGACTTGAAATTGTCTGTCAGGATAATAAATTCCATCATCAATATATCTCAGGCATAGTACAGTAATGACAGTAGAGTGTCCCTTTACTTTTTTTTTTTTTTTGGGTTACAAGGGACACTTTTACCATTGTAAAGATATACTTTTCCTGGTCAAATTAGGCAGTGTCTTCCATAATAACTCTTCCAGTTTTATATACTGCAGTTATTTACATAATGTTCAGTTTTCATAGTCAGGTTTGTTTATTGAAGCTATACTTTCTATGATTAATTTTATTCAACTGGTTATGATGCATCTAAACAAAGTAACTGATATGAATGACTTTTTGGCTGGTTAAGCAAGCTAGCTAAGCAGTGAATACAGGCCAAGGTTGAATGCTCTATGTGTTTCTCTCAAGATGCTTGTGCAATGATCCAAGTTAAATGCAAGCATTTAAGTAGATTAATGAATGTTTAACAATAAATTAATACCAACACAGTTCAACAATGAAACATGAAGTTTTCAAAAACCAGCAGACATATATGTGAGAATAGACTAGTGTTTCATATCTGTATTCATTTATAACAGATCAGTTTGGGAACTCATGAACTCTATATGTTCCAGATATATATGTGTGATCTCCTTGTTCCTATAAATGATATTTCAGGTGACCCAGTGATACTGCAATACTCTCAATACTCTTTTTCAGTCTGTGTTTCTTTGTTGTGTTTCCTACTGGATAAACAGCATAGTGATAAAGCGAATAGCACTGGAATCCTGCATAAGATGGGGGAAACATACCTGTTTACATCAAGCAAGAAAGTGAAGTAACCAAAATAAAGCTACTCATCTTAAAACTGGATGGGAGCAGGATAAATGGCTTGTAATTACACTGAAGAGCAAAAGTAAATTAAGTAGGACTCTAATAGAAGACAGATCTGAGCTCTTTCCCCACCACCACCCCATTGCAGGTTCATGCATTGTGCTCTTGCTTGGGCTGTCTGACATTTAGATTTTGCACAAATTCATTGGTTTCTAAGAAAAGCATCTGTTGCTGGAATTACAATAGCAGCTGGATATAGTACGAATGGAGAGAAAAGCCTTAATTGTTTTCAGAAAGTGCACACAAATGCCAATGGAGGGGCCTTCATTTGGTCTGTATGCTAGAATTCACGAGATTATTAAATTAAACTTTCCTGTTCCTCAGGAAATATGCTACATTGGTTTTTCCAGCTTTGAGTGCATGGAAGAGATGTAATAAATACATTCACTTCAAATTAGAATAAGAGCTTGGAAAGTTACTTTTTTAAAAAATAATTTGTTGCACTGGAACTCCTAGAGTCCAGAAACTGTATTGGTTTTTGAAAGTAACTATACTTTCTTGTAGGGAAAAGATAAATAAAATTATTAGTTCTAGTTACTTTAAAAATAACCACCTTGCCTGAATGCTAAAAACTAACATCATGTGATAAAAATAACACTATCCTCCTTGCTATGTTGTCACCACAACACTCACACAGTGACGTAGAACGGGGTAGGGGTGGGAGGGGATGGAGGGGCATGGATGGGGCTATGGCATGCATGAGTGGGGTTACAGCACACAGAGCGGGGCTATGGCACATGGGGTGGGGCTACAGCACGTGGGGTGGGGCTATGGTGCGTGGGGGAAGGGTGTTGGTGTACATGGGAAAGGTGACGGCACCCAGGGGGCAGGCAAGGAGTGGTGGCACCCCCAAAAAAGTGCCTCCCAGGGCACACCGCTTCCTTTGCCCTACCATCCCTACATCCCTACATCACTACACTCACAAAATAGCAGGAGCTAGCACTTGAGGCAGGTCATAGTTGTTCTCCATTTAGGCAGGTCACATTCCAACAACTACAAAAGTAATTAAGCATTTACAGTTATGCTGAAAGGAATGTTATCCTTCTTTCAGTTAAAATTGTACCACAACTATAGAAATAACAAAATAATGGACAATAATTATAAATAAATATTTATAAGTATAAATGAATTTACTTATACTTGAAAAGGATGATATTAAGCTGCAGTCCTGCTGCAACTTACACCATTCTGCACAACAATGCTGTCCCATGTCATCCTATTGCAATCCTGGCAGTGCCTTTGCTGGGACGGGAGCATGTCTCCAACACTCTCCTCCACATCCAGCCAGCTGCCTTTGGAAGGAAACACGAGCGACACCTTCCTTCCTTCCTTCCTTCCTTCCTTCCTTCCTTCCTTCCTTCCTTCCTTCCTTCCTTCCTTCCTTCCTTCCTTCCTTCTGCAGCACAGCTGGCCTCTTTCCTGTGCTATGCTGGGGATGGAAGTGAGTGATCATGCTCCCACCCCTTCTACATGGCTAGTGGCGATGAGAGTGTCATGCAATTGGGGGGACTCAGTGGATTTTTTCCATTAAGCGAATATCTCATGATTGTGCTGGGTGGAGACGTCCTGGCTTCAAGATTGCAATGGTGTCATGCAAAAGCATGACTTATGGAACACTGCCAACACGTCCCCATCATATGACAGCCTCATCATGCAGAAATGACCTTAGTTATTCCTTATTTATTTCAAAAAGGGAATTCTTTGTTATTAGTTGAGAGGAAGATCACATTACAGATGGATTTATTCAGTAAGGGATGCCATGGCCCTGAGTTTGCAAGATCTGAGTAGGGTTTTAAATGACTGGAACTCTTGGAGTTCTCTCATTCAGAGAATCACCATAAGCCAAAATGGACTTGGCAACACTAACGCAGTCCACTTTGGATCCTCCATAAAGAGAAAGATGGGATATAAATTGAATAAATAAAATATACACCTAACAACAAGATTACTTCCACATTCTGGAGAATGTGTGTTATAGCTGCCTGCAGCAGATGATGTTCATCTTGGAAAGTACAGCATAAAGTAAACAAGACTGCTGTTCTATAAACATACTTACTTGAGAATGAATTCTATTGAGCTCCATAGGACTTATTTAAGAATAGACATCTCTAGGATTGCACTTCATGCCACACTATTGTGGTTGAAGATGATGCATAAAATAGGTGTATAGGTTTGAATTTTATTCATACAAGGATCAAGTTTTCACTTTCTTTTTAAAATTTATGTTCCCTGGAATGAAGGGATCTTGTAGCACCTCTGAGTCTAACTGAGAGAAAGAAGTTGGAACTGTCAGCTTTCACAGACTTAAGTCTATTTCATCAGACATACAGATTGAAGTACCTGAGAATAGACCTTTACAAGCAGTCTGTACACGTGAATACAAGAGAAATGAAAAACTTTTGAGTATGATGATGAAGTGACAAGTTCAGTTTTAATGGTCATTGGAGGGCAAAGGCTGGAAGATCTTGCCTAAAGCCACGTTGAGTTGATAACCATATGAATGGTAGAATGAGTTACTGTAATGTAGTGATGCTTGCTGGGAAACAGAAAGGAATTGTGATAAACTGACCTCATGAGGTTGGAGTGTTTACTCGTTTTATAATATGTGTAGTGTGCCAGGAAACCACTGTCTCTGTTCAACCTACTGTCAATGAACAGGAGTTTGTGCATATATTCCAATTCTGCAGTTTCTCTTTCCAATCTTTCTTTGTAGTTTTTTTGTTCAAAGATTTCCGTTCTGAAGTCTGAGATGGAATGCCCAGGAAGGTTGAGGTGTTCAGCAACTGGGTTTTATGTATTCTCGTTCCTAATGTCTGATCTTTGTCCATTTATCCTCTGGTGCAGAAAATGGACTGTTTGTCCGTTGCAGAGTACTGAAGGGCATTGTTGACAGAGGATGGCATATATCACATAAAGCAAGTGAAAGTCCACCTAATTTTGGGAGTGATGTGATTAGGTCCTGTGATGACATTTCCTGATTAGATGTGTGAGCAGAGTTGGCATCTGAGTTTGTGGCAAGCACTTGTATCTATCTCCCCAACCATGTTGTTTGTCCTCCTGTAGGCAAGTAATTGTTTGAGATTGGGAGGCTATCTGTAGGCAAGTAAAGGTCTGACATCAAGATCCTTTAAGAGGGTAGCATTTTTGTCCAAAATGGGTTGTAGTTCATTGATATATGCCTGAATGGCCTAGTCGGGAGCTATATAAGGCAACTAGTGGGATTCTGCCATTCTGTCTTCAGATTGTTCTAGAATAGGTTAGTCCTGGGTACAAGTCTTGCTGTGCTGATTTTATTTTTTAACTTCATGTGGTTGGTATGTAGCTTGATTAATGCTTGCTATAATTCCATGAGTTTGGTTTCCCTATCTTGTGGGTCTGAGCAGGTGCAATTATATTGGAGAGCTTGGCTGTAAATTATGCATTTGGTAGTGTGTTCAAGGTGGAAACTGGAAGTATGTAAATCTGAGTAGTGGTCAGTGGAGCTGTGATATAGTGTGGTGCTTAGATATCCATTGTGTAGCTGTATGGTGGTATCTAGAACATGAACTTATTCTGTTCCAGGATGAGGCTGATATTAGGGTGGAAGTTTTTGAAATTCTGGTGGAATGTCTTGAAAGAGTCCTCTCCATGATTCCAAATTATGAATATATCATCAGTGTACCTAAGGCAGAAGAGAAGTTCCTGGGATATTCATGTGGCTAATATTCTGCACTTGAGTTAAATCATAAATATTGCTATATTTAACTTGAAAAGTAGGTAAGTGAGAGAAAAAAGATTAACAATTGTTCATTACATTCATGCCACTTAACTCACAGACTAAAGGCTTTTTTTTAAGTGACTGACATCTGAAGAGAACAATCCTTGAAATTAGGTGTATAATTATAATTTGTAAACAATTAGATGAAAACCATGAGCTGTATACTTATGACAGCACAGTTTTAGCAACATCTAATAATAAACACAGACAATAAACAGTTAGTGTCAGACATCTTAGGAAATTGCCACTTCATTGTTTTGGCTATGTCTTTTGCTGTGTTTAATGGCTGTATTCATTTGCAGGGCATATATCTAAAGGCATACAATTTTCATTTCTGCATACATGTTTTTAACATCATTGTCTTCTTGGTTAAAAGTGTTTTTTAAAAAAGATGTGAGCTGCTAGATCAGATGAAAAGCCTGTTTTAGTTCCACATCCCAGGAAAAGCTTGACTAGATCGGGTGTCAACAGGAAGCCCAAAAGCAGGAGGGAAAAATATCCCTGCCATAGCCATTTCTCTGTTTCTGACTCTAGAGGCATTATATCACCATTATGACAATTGACAGCTGCTTAATTCTTCATCACTTTGTACCCTCCCTCTGAAGTTTGCCTTACTCTCCATCAAGTCTCGATTAAAGAAGAATAGGACCAGAATTCAATGTATATGTTTAAGAGAAGGGCTGGTTTATCAGAAGAGATGTACTGATGTAACTGTTCTTGGAATGTTACCATTTTTGACACCCATGCACCATGGTAGAAAAAAAAATAGAAGCTGAAAAGTTTGGCTCTGGCCCAGTTCTTATTTGGCTTGGAGTTAGGTAGAAATTGTTTCTATACTTCTGCTTCTTACTTTCCTTCACCCATTCTCACCCCATGCTAGACCACAGACGCAGACTTTATTGGCTGCCTTATTCACACCCATGTATACGTGGGCATACATGCACACACGTTGGCTTGCATCCCGTTAGTGGTATATACAGTCAAAAGTTAATCCTCAACCTGCATATGTCTATTTTTGGTCAGTGCAGGGGTTGGTATTCCATTTCTCCTTACTTAATTATCAAAGCTCCCCTCTGACCTAGTGTAGATTCACTGAAGCTCCCCACCCACCACCATCCATGAATGAAGCAAAGTGTGGGGACTGCAGAAGTGTCTGCGTATGTCTCCATGATTACATCATCTGCTGTGAGTTTTGGATGATCCTGCCAGATTTTGGCAGGTGATATATTTGCTTTATGTCTGGCTACAGCAGCATAGCCAGACACTTTTGCAGTTGTCTCCAGTCTTTGCCAGGTATAGAAGGCCATGTATGGGGGCTTCAGTAGGTTTAGAGTAGGTCCAGGAGTGGGAAATGGTTCAGCATTGCAATAGTTTTGCATGGAAAACAACTGTACTTACCTGCAGGATTGGGCTCATTAGATGTTAACACACCAGGTGGATTGCTCTTGTTAAAATAGATGTTTTCAAAAATATTTTTACAGGTGTTTTCCAACTATACAAGTGTGTTATTTATGTTTCAAATCAGCAAGTGGTTCTCTTTTGTGTCCCACCCCTCACCACACATCAACCAACACATCTTCACCCCCTGCAATTTGAAATTGTCTATAGCCAGTTCAGTCATCCTGTTTACCATTTGTTTCACTGGTCTTGAAGTAGCATTGGAGGACATGGAAGTGATTCAGTATTATTATGTCACAAACATAATTATCACCAGTGATGTGGGTCATTCACAGTACAAGTGAGACTAGTGAATTTAAAGACTTATTAGGTTTTGAGATTTTAACAAAAGGAGGAAGGAAAGATCCTAGAGTTCTGTTTTAGAGAGCAGAAAAGGAGAAGAAAAAAGCCCTTTGTTGTTTATTTCTAATTTATGGATCAAATAAAAGGTGGGGGCATTTTAAAATTCAAGATTGCAAAGGTATCATCTCTTTACTTTGATAAAATGCAATATCTGTCAGGTATGGTAATAATAGCTACATGATGGATTCAAGATGATTATCAATTAATGATGATAATCAATAAATGAAAAAGATGCAGGTTTATGACAATAGATAAGGTAGAACATAGCCTTTGTTGAACTAGAGTAAGACCCTTTTCGAATGGCATTTGCCATGCAAAAAGGCACCTGGAGTGTTGCGCAATTGTGAGGAGCGATCTGCACAACGCACTCACAATCGCACAATGCTCCAGGGCCTAGCAGGCCCCACTCACGTACTTTTTCATTTTTGGTTTTCAGCTGACAATGGTGCATGATCGCACATTGCTTCAGGGCCCTGCGCGCACTTGCTGTGCGTGTGGAACCTCTGGAGCCACGGTGGTTGCGCTTCCTGCCCCAGTGCAGCCTAGGAAATTCCCAGGCTGCGCTGCGGAAGGAAGAGGCGGGCCTCTTGTGCTGCCTGTCCAGGAGCAAGCAGCTTGTGCGGAACTGAAGCTTGTGGAGCTTGTGCGAGAGCCTCTTGCTGGAGGCTGCTTGCATGATCCGTGTACCCCAGCGCCAAGAAAAGGTAATGTGTGGAAAGAGCCTATTTTATGTAACAGAAAATACTGATGCCATTTTTAGTGAGAGCACTTCGGTTTCTGTTACAGAAGTTAGATTTGAGATGTTCAATGTTAATTATTGCCTTAGCAAGTCCATATTAACCAAGGAATGTGTTTTGTAGTAAAGTGCAGTGGGCCCTCAGTATTTGCTAGGATTTCGTTGTAGGACCCCCCCATGGATACCAAAATTCATGGATTCTCAAGTCCCATTATGTGACATGGTGTAGTGGTATTCCTTATATAAAATGGCAAAATCGAAGTTTGCTTTTGGATTTTTTTGTTGCGGGGGGAGAATATTTTCAAGCTGTTCTTGGTTTAATCCATGGATACAGAATCTATGGATATGGAGGGCCAACTGCATTGCTTTGCTTTAGACTTCTGCACTAACATAGAGTAACTGACAGGAAGCAATTTCCCTTCAGTTATTAGCCACATATATCATCTTCTCTATATAGCCCTACATTGGCCATTGTCACATAAATGAAGGAAAGATGCAATGGCCCATGCTCAGTATCTATTGCTTTTTATTAACTTTTAAAAAAATGGTTTATTTAAAGAAGCATTCACAAAATACCATATCTGACATGAGCCTAGCAATGTTCATAATCCTTCAAACAGCTTCAAAAAAAATTGAACCATATTTCCAAATAATTTTGCTAATCTCTTTCTTGATAAACACTGTAATCTCTTTCATGGTCAGCTGTACAATATCTTTTGGCTAGCATTTTTTCTGTGGTGTAATTTGGGGACTTCAACCTTGTACGATAAAGTATTTGGTCTCTGTAAGGCCACCCACAGAATCTCTAAACTCCAGTATTCCATTCCAGTGACAAAATATACAATATCTAATGCTGTTTCAAGTATACTTTATTATTTGGAGCCAAGAAGGGCCAATGATTGAAAGGGAACCTATCATGTAGACTAGGGTCTCTCCCTGTTCTGATCTTCTCTAGCATTTGTTGTTCCCCAGTCAGTAGGACCTGTCTGATGTACAGTATGCATGCAAGATTATTTTCTTTTGAATTATCTGCAGTTGCAAATACAATGAATAATTCTTGATGTCTGGAAGTATAAAATTCCAACTAAAGGTATCCAACTGCTTCTCAAGTTCACTAGCCCATTTGATGCACAGCTCTGTGAATATGGGATGGTTTGTTTCCAGCATAGCAAACTAGAAACTTGTGTTTCTGGAAATGCCTGTCTAGGAATCTAAGAGAAAGTGATGTCTCTGATGTCCTCAGTAGATGTGGATTGAAGATGGTGCGTGGGAAATATTTAAGCTGTAGTTATTGCCCAAAATTCTATTGGTAGTACCAATTAGAGAAGATCATCTGAATTCATTGTTGAATGGTGAATTAACATGTAGGTGAATCTCATTAAGTCAGTAGGTCTGCAATAGCTGGGGATGCCAATAGAATTCAGGCCATTGCTAGAAGTACATTTTTGGTGATCTTCAATTGTGCCTTAATGTCATCAAATTATCTGAGGCACCTTTTGATATTGTTAAAATGTGCTCAGATGATAATTTCCAGGTGTGCACATGTGCACCATGATATTACCTGAACTCCATTTTTTTATTTTAGTGTTACTTCACAGTGGTCTCCACCAAGTAAGGGTTGAAATTCACAGACGATGCCTCCCCTCCCAATTACTTCATGTTTTCTTTATGGCCAGAAAAGGAGACAAGTCATGCTCTTTCTAACTAAGATGAAAGCAGTGGCAAATCTCCTTTGAAATCTGGCTGAGCAAACCCTAGGTCAGTGTCATCATCATAAATCACAGTCAACATGAAGTCACATAACAACAACATGGATAGATTACTGGACTAATACACCATTTCTTTATGAGTGTCACATTTGAATCTTGCCTTTCTTCTAAGAAATGTTAAGTTAGGGTGTGCATGTATGTGTATGTGTGTATGAAGTTATGTGATTTTATTTTCACAGCAGCTTTGTGTGATGATTAGGCAGAGATGGAGCAAGGAAGAGAGCAAGAGACACAGAGACAATGACTGGTCTAAATGCACCCATTTAAATGCACGGCTGTATTGGGATCTGGATCTAGATATCTCACTGCTGGCTACGTACACACCAGGGTAGATACATTAATAGAGTCCTCTAAAAGCTTAAAACACAATTATTATGCCATATGTTCTTATAAACTACACTCAGTTTTATAAGATGAATAAAGTGTTATCCTGAGTTATGTGTACTCTATATACATGCACATTTGGAAGTGGGTTGTAAACAGTGAAGTCTTGCGAGAATGAAATGGACAGAGACAGTTATTAGCAGTCTGTGCATCAATAAAAGGCTTAGTTCAACTCTTATTCAGTGATATGGAAAACAACTCAGTTCCTCTCATTCATACATCTTTTAGTTCAAGTCGGATCTGAATCCAAATTTTGATTAAGAATCCAAAATTATTGGAAACTGAAACATGGCTATATATTTTTACAGTTTTCATAACTGGATGGAATGGTTAAGCAGAGTAGACCGTTAGAGAGGGATCATGCTAACTGCATTTCAGTCCCATCTCACCTTGCTGTTTGTAATTCTGCTCCCCTCTCCAGCTGTACGTATATGTACTTGTTATTCAAGATTTCATATAAAACCTAGTAAAGTGGACTATAGTCTGTGAATGCTTATGCCATAATAAATTTGTGTTACTCTTTGAGGTGCTAGCATGCTACAAGATACATATGTTGTTTTTGCTGCAACAGACCAACATGGCAACCTGTCTGGAAACTGTAATAACAGAGTTTCTCAAAAGTTGCAAGTTAAACTTAATCTCCTGAAATATGTTCTCTTTCTCTCTCTCTCTCTCTCTCTCTCTACACACACACACACACACAGTGTAGCATTTGACTTGTCCATACCTAGCAATTTTCATGATATGAGAAGGCATACTTTCAGTGTCATATCTTCTTCTACAGTACCTGTAAACTTATAGGAAACTATTAATATCTACAGCAGGGCTTTCCAAATGGTGTGTTGCAACACATTAGTTGTCACCTGTAGTGTGTTGGTGTGTCACCTCCTTGGCTGAGAAAGACCTCCCCACCTGAGCCTGACCTGCTGCTGTCGCTCTTGCTGGGGCCTTTCCCCAGCAAGAGCAACAGCAGTGGGCGAGGACCAGGTGGGAGAGAGGTGCCTTTCCCCTTGCTGTCACTCTCTTTGGGGCTTTTCTCAATGAGAGTGATGTCAGCAGGCCCGGATTGGGGCGGGACTGCCCTTCCTCACCCTAGATACACCCTTGGGTACCTCCAGTTTCCTGGTAAAGCTGAATTACTGTGTCGCAAAATGATGCATGTCGAAAAAGTGTGTCACCAACATGAAAAGTTTGGAAAGCTCTGATCTACAGGAATATTACTGATCTCTAAGCAAGGCAGTCTGCATTCTTCTCATGTGCCAGACAGGTTCTGAGGTTGACTTTGCAAGGGATGCTGCAAGAGCAGTTTGGGGGAGGGGGGAATCACCATATTCCCTAAATTCTGTGGACTTGGGAGCTTTATGCACTTACATAAATGGTGCTTTCTGAGTATGTTAGGCAGCACTGAGCTTCATTAACTACTCCCCAACTCCCTGTCACACTAAACAAGCCCCATTAAACAACTAACAGCATTTGTGGTCCACAATGTTAAAACTAGAAGGAAGGGAAGAACTCCTTGAGTGCATACAGAAGCTTTTCAGGGGTCAGGATCTGCCTGATAAGAATGGTTGGGATAAGATATTTTCAACTTTCTCTTTGTTCTATCAGGTATTCCAAGCAATGATTTACTATATTATTTAATCAGACTATACTTACCATGGCAACAGAAGCAACCTGTGGCCTGCATGTTGACTTCAAGATAAGGAATACAGAGAGAAGTAACCTGAATTTCAGCACTTAAACTCTGAACTAGGTATGAAATTGGATTTGGAAGAAGGATGTCATCATGGAATTAGGATACCCTCTAAGGAGAATGGGAACATGATAAAGTTATGGATTGGCACTGTGCAGGTGTCCCCGTCTTTCCCCATTTTGTCTACCTTCAGCCCCCCGTTTAAACTTAGATGGCAAAAACCTTAAGGTAAAGATCTTATCTGTGCATGCTTTTTTGCAAAGTATCACATGCTGTGGCAGTAACAGTATAATAAAGCCACGAACAGATAAATCCTTTTAGAACATACAAAAAGTGTAAATGGACCTTTAAACTCCCAAATGGCTTGGAGCCATATTTCAAAAGAGTCTGTGTCCCTATGTAAGCTGGCTCAAATTTTAAGATCTTTGAGGGAGGGCTCTCTCTTGGTCTCACCACCATCACAGGGATGTTTGGTATGAACACAGCACAAAGCCTTCTTAGTGGTTACTCTCAGGAACTCCCAGGGATATCCTATGGAACCCCCTTCCATAAGATGGTTGGTTGGCCTCCTCTCTGCTTCTTTTTTTTTTCCACTGACAGGTAAAGAACTTTTTTAATGGACACTTGGTGCTTAAAGCAGGTGGTAGAAGTGTTTTTTTGAATGCAATGTGCTGTGCTTTTATCTTTTAATTATGCTTTAAATGCATTTTAATGTGTTTTAACTATGTATCTTTTAAACAGAATTACAAAAAAACTTTTGTAGAATAAGATTTATTTATTTACTTAGAGCATTTATACCCTACTCTTCAGCCAAAAACGCTCCAAGAGCAGCTTTACAAATTGTTAGATTGGCAGTTTCCTGCCCTCAGGCTTACAATCTAAAAAGACAGGAAATACCAGGAAAAGTGAATGGCAATGAGAGAGGAGATTAAGTTGAGCAGATGCTGACTGCTGTTCTCACCTTCAGAGACACGGCAGTGGCAGTTGGTATGGAGGGAGGGTCTTTCACGGCTGCTGGGACCAAGGCCCTTTTCGCACTGAGGCTTTTTGCGTGAGCCGGGGTGGGCGGCTTGCACGAAAAGCCTCTTCCGAGAGCCTGCCGGTTCCCCGCTCGTTCCTACCGCAGGCGAAGGAACAAGCGGGGAAGCGGCAGCGTCCCGGAGGCGGAGGCGGCTCGCGCGTCCATCATCCCCCGCTTGCGCGAGAAGCAGGAGCCTCTCGCGCCACCCCCCGCGCACGCGGGAAGCGAGCGACAGTCACGCCCCCCCCGCGCGTGCCAGGAATGAGCGACAGTCGCGCCCACCCACCCCCCGCGCGCGCGAGCGAAGCGGGAGGCTGTCACGAGCAGCCCCCCACCCGCGCGAAGCAGGATGCCATCGCATCCGTCACGCAAGCGCCCCGCCCCACCCCTTCCTTCCGCAGGAGCGGAGGGAAGGAAGCGCTACCCGGCCGCCTCTCCGACGCACCGCACAACAGGTAAGTGCGGGTGGGCGCCGGGAGCGTTGCACAAGCGCGGGGTGATTTCGCTTGGAAGCGAAAATCAAAAACCCCGCGCTCGCGCCGCTGCAGCCCCGTGAGAGCGCCGGAAGTGGGAGTGCGTCGTGTGGAGTGGCGCTCCCACTCCCGCACGGCTCACGGGGCTATTTTGCTCGGGAAAGCCCGTGCGAAAAGGGCCCAAGACAAGATGATAGAACTGTGCTTGGGTGCTGTTCTCTCCTTCAAAGGCCATAGCAGTGACTGACTATTTAAAAAGAAAATAGCTGGATTTTGTTTTAAATTTTTATAAGCTGATCTGAGTCCCTTTGACAGAAGAAAGGTAGGGCATAAATGAAAGAAATAAATATTAATAAACATGGTTTCTTTTTATAAGCAGTAGTGTTTTTCACACATCACAAGATTTGTTACCAGGTCTGGTGATGTAAAAAGCACACCAGTTCAGTTGAAACTGATTTAGAGGCCACTTGTTTCCACTTAGCTTCATATCTGAATTTCAGCTTAGAAATCCAAATCTTTCTGCTTCTTCTTGAGTATCATTGCAAATCAACAAGCTACTATAATTTTGCTTCCGTTTGCTCTAAATTGATGGAATATTGGGGCATTATAGCTGTTTGGGAGTGAAGTATATATGCTGGAGTTCAACTGAAATGAATGCATCTCTTTGCATACTATGTACTTTTATATTTTGAGGGTAGGGTTAAGAGAATTGCTAGTACTTTCTGAAAGATTCTTGGCAGAACTGAACATTTGCTGGTTTGTCAAGTGCTGAAGATCTATAGAAGAAGCTGGCTTAACAGGTACGGTCTACTGCCCTACTCAAAAAGTTTGACATTTAGACTAAGACCCTTCTGTAATGAAAACCAATATGACAACTTTCTTTCAGAATGGTATAAATATATACAGTTGACCACTTTTGAATAGTACTGGTATAGAGGATACAGAGCTAGGTAGAACAATGGGGTCACTCACTATGAGTGCAAAGCATCAGGGCTTATATGGATCCTTGATTTAGTGCCCACAGTGTTCATCCTGATTGCCTGTCTGGTGCCAAACAAACAAAGAACCAGACAAGATATTGTCTGAGACCATTTGGACCCTTTCCTTCCATCAGTTTACCATCACTTGGCACAAACCAGCCCTCTTGTTATGTTAGAGAACTAGGAAGAGCCTATTTTTTGCACCGAACAAGCTCCAAATTTGTTTTTGTTGTTTAATAGTAAGGGCAGCTGAGAATCTTACTGACAGTTAATTCTTAGTTTTACTGTTATGTCTCTGTAGATACAAATAACTCTGAAGGTTGCATTCCACTTAAGAAAATTCCTGTTAAGTCTAACCAATGATTTCTTCTACTGCAAATAATGTAAATACAAGCATTTTTATTTCAATGGCTAAGACTGTAAATTGTCATATTGCCATACAGAAGCCAGCATTGTTATGCCCATTGAACACAATGATGGAATTTGATTTTTAGTGGTCCAAAGAACAGTTTTAACTCTTCTTTATTATCTGTGCTTATAGTATGAGATCTTACTTAGCACAGACATGCCAAAATAGATGCAGCAGAAAATGTTTTTGCAAGAAAAACGTGAAGAAGATTTACTTTGGATAATACTAAATCAAATTTAGAGAATGATTCCATTTCTTCCATTAAAGTACTTTTAATTAGTGTGCATTTACTGAAATCTTGACACAATTCTTAGTATTTAAGGCTGCATTATAGTTAGATGTCATATCATAAAAGCTTAGCTGGCATGTACATTTAGTGATTTGAAAAAAATAACTGTATTTAATATTATGTTGGAAGGAAAATATTCCTTTACTCCCTTCTTATGAACATTTTATGTATTAACAGAATTCTGGATTTTGGCCATAGATGAAAAATTTTATTAGACAAGTTTCTCTATGAATTACCAGTATCCTGTAGTCTCAAACCACTCAAGGAATGATCATGCTGCAAGTGGTTTGAGAGTTTTGTCACGTGTGCAGAGAGGTATCTGAGAGGTATATTTCCTGTCCACAGGGAAGAGTGGTGGCACCAAGGGTGGCAAGGAACTCTAGCCACCGGCCGCACTCAACCACTATCACTACCACCAGATGAGAAGTAGGTCACCTAGCACACACTTCTAGTCACAGACCAGCCTTTCCTAAAGTAACATGTTTCTTCAGTGCTTAAAGGTCTTTGAAGACATAAGGGTCTTTGAAGCCAAGACACCATGGCAGGTGTGTTTCAGGTCATTGCCTGGGTGATCCAGCACAGCAGTGCTTCCAGTGCATTCTGATCCTCCAGAACTTAATAGGATCTCATCTCATTTGTGCTGTCTAAGTTACTTCCCATATATACATCACACCTATTTATCAAATGTGACAGTGAAACTAGCAGAAGAATATACTGGCTTGCAATTGTGACACAAAGTGTACAATGTATTAAAGCATTTGTACATGAACAAAAAACTGGAACTGAAAATATGCTATCAATATATCATATATATTTTTGTTGCATAATTTAAACACTATTTAGCTGCCTGTCAAGTAGTTGCTGTCTAAATCTCAAAGAGTCAAAATCATCTACATTTATCTGGGTTTATATGTTCTCATTATATTTTTCTTACCACTCTGGCTCCCCAAACAGAAGTGGGGGAAACTTCCACATATTTCCCCACTTATCAGTTTATCTGGGTAACAATTCTGTCTGGAAACAAATTCTGCTTTTTCCATCTTCATTCCTATTCATAATTACTTTGGTAAACTCCTTCACCTAAGAAATATGTATCATGGTATTACCCAAAACATGATCACCTGGATAATGATTAGTTCAGTATTCAGTTTGATTCACATTGATTCTAATTTCCTCCCTTCGAGTTCAGGGCTTTTCCACCCTCATTTCCAAACCCATGTTCTCCATTCTAAAAAGATTTTCACTCATTATTTATTTATTTTATACATACACATGTAGACATTCTGAACAAAAAGCTCTCTCAAGGCAAATTACATATTTAAAACATAGTGAACTCCTAAACAATTACAAAAATATAATTCCAGCTATATAAAAGCAAAATATTCAGAACCAACAATAAGGCAACAGCCACTACTTTTAAAAAAGTCATGTTACATCAGAATCAAACTAGTTTTTTAGGCAGGAGTGTACAATGATGGCCTTCCAGATGTTGGTGGACAACAAAGGTTCTATATGATCTTTTAACACTGTTTTATTGATTGCACCCTGCCCTAAGATCTATGATAGATATACTAAACAATATATTTTAGTAAGTAAATAATATAAATTCCCATCAGTCCTGACTGGTGGGGGATCATTACAGTTGCACTGCAACATCTGGAGTGTCAATGTCAGCTGACAGCTTAAGCAGACACAGAGGCAGGAGCTGAGTTTATGGCTTTAGTAATAAAGAAATCAAGAGGCTATGTCGCCAAAACAAACATTTGAGTCCCAGCGGCAGCAAACTCAAACAGCAAGAATTAGCCTGGACCAGAGAGCCCATGACACAGGATGCAGATTCCCAGTTGGTAGACAGTTGTTTCCCCGTGCCCAACTCCCACAGCATCTGTCTTAAATACACAGTCTTTAGCCCAGCTGGGGCTGATCAAATGTCCATTGGCCCAGCTCACAGCTGGAGCACCTCAAGACTTCAGGACCGATTCATCAGATGCTTTTCTCGCAGCCGCTATGATCTCACAACCGCCCCCTTCTCCAGCCACCTCTGGAGGAACATGGGGGGAGCGTCTGCTGCTAACTCCGGGCTGGAATCAGACACAGCAGCCTTTGTCGAGCCAGAAGCACTGGTCTCATCTGCTGCAGGTACTGGCTCGGGATCTGAGCCCGGGGCAGCTGTGGGGTCACTGGCAGGCTCCTCCCTGGACCCTGAAGAAGCCCCCTCTCCCGAAGGCCCCTCCAAGGGATCCTCCCCTGGCTGAGAGTCCAAGTCTAGCTCGGAGTCCCAGTCTGAATCAGCAGCACGCTCAGCCTGGCTCATGACATGGAGGACCACATCTTCCTCACTCCTGGCTTAAGGTATCATTTAAAAGTGGTCAATGAGGAAGCTAGAAGCATACCCCCAGATGTTGGGAGTTCTGCAGTTAACAAAACAACTGCTAAAAGGCCCTGTCTATTCTGCCCTCTAGTCTGATCAATCTAACTCCATGGCTAATGTTAATATCCACAAGGTCCTTCACATGACCCAGTCCAGCAGTTCTTAACCTGTGGTCCGTGGACCCCCAGAGTGCTGTGATATCCTCATAGGCAATCTGTGAAGGCTTGAAGAAATGTTATGAGCTTTCACAGTTAGGAAGGAAGGAAGGAAGGAAGACAGTCATATATCGATCTTGAAGATCAGGAATCTCTTGTCAATAACAAACGTCATTTGTGCAAAGTTTCATTACAATATCTCAAACCATTCAAAAGTTACAAAAATGACTGTTTGATAGCAAAGAAGGTATTTCACACTAGCTACTTCTGCACACAGTGAGAACATGCAAGTGAATAACACTGAGTGGTTAAGAGAAAACATGCAATGTTTCTTGCTATCACATTTTAAATTTAGAGTTCTGTCTTGGCAGTCTGCAGCAACAAAAGTTATTTAAAGGGGTCCATGGTAAAAAAAAAAAAAAAAAGGAGGGGTTAAGAACCAATGACCAAGTCGAATACATTTAGGAACTTAAAGGTAACAAACATGTACAATTATATTAACAACTTTAGCCAGTATCAAACTGATGTAACATGATCTCTCCAACAGAGACCTAGGCCTTTTCCGCATTTTATTTTTAAAATGGGGCGGCGCATCCTCCAGCGAGGATGTTTGCACTTGGGGGTGAACTGGGTCCGGATTACTTAATGTATGTTCGGACTTCAGCCCACTCTGGAACGCTCAGAACTGGTGGTTCGCCATGCTATTGAAAGACCAATTAAAAGAGGACTTTCAATAGCCTGGCGCGCCCCAGTCGGCTGCTGCGCTAAGTGTAAATCTGCAGGCTTGCGCCAGCGTGAGGCTGCAGATCTTCCAGGGGCGGACTTCTGGCTGGTGAGCTTCTCCGGTTGGTGGAGAGCCTCCAACAACTGGAAGCCTCAATTTTCATCTCCAGAGAGTGTGTAGCGCGGGCGTGCGCTGCTCCAAATCGGCGGATTGTCGGGGGGGAGCATGCCAATCCGGTGAGTAACGGACTGCCCCGTTTCCCTCCCAAAGTGCGGAAAAGCCCCTAGGCTGATGCCTTCCTGTACCAGCTGAAGCTTCCGGTTTGTATTCAGAGGCAGCCAGCAAAGAATGCATTAGTCAAGTCATAATGTACCCAAGGCATGAATTCCAAAACAGGCTAAAAAGGGCAAGCACTTCCCGTGTCTACACTTTAGGAAGTGTTATGGCATCCACAAGAAAACGACAGCAATAACAAATTTTTGATAGGACTTGCCCTATATATTTTAGATTGTCACTCAGATACCAATGCTTTCTAGCTAAAAATAAAACTATGGCCTGACACTTCAATTCAGGTATAACCTTGTGCTCCACAGGGAGCTTTACCACCAGCTGTACAATCATAGCAGTCAAACTGTTTTGATTAGAGCAGTGGTAGTTTTACAGGTGCAGAAGGAAACAATAATTTGCTAAAAAAAAAAATTCTGCACAGCAGACAAGGACATCAGTGCTTAGCAAAGGGGTTTAAGGAATCTTCTGCATTATTATGCTTAGATTGTAAGCCCATACTGACTTGAAGGTTTAGGAATATTAATGCCATATTAATGCCACAGAGAAATATGTCATAGGAAGCGGATAAAAAAGGCCCAAAGATGCAATAATACAACATCCATTTCTGTTATTGATGGTAGCTAAACAACTCACTTTGTAAAGTGCCAGCCAAATTGTAGCAAATTGTAGCATTGAAAAGAAAGGGATATGGGCATTTGCATTTTTCTGTTGTTTTGTTTTGTTTTGTTTTACATTGGTATCCTGGAATGGAATCCCCACATATATAAAGGGTGCACTGTATTCAGTTGGGCCTGTAATGTTAATATACTTTTTTTCCTTTTCATTATAGTCAGAATTGGAAGGTCACAAGCCTACTGTGTATTGGTTATGTGTCTTTTTTTTTTCCTTTTTCTTCTTCTTCTTCTTCTTCTTCTTCTTCTTCTTCTTCTTCTTCTCTTTTTTCTCTTCTTTTCTCTCTCTCATTTCTTTTCTCTCTTTTTCTTCTTTCTTATTCTTTATTTTTTGAGTGCATATTACTTTGATTGTAAATTAGATTTTTAAAAAAAAATAATTAAAAAGGAAGACTAAAGGCTTAACTAGTTCTGTGGCGTTACAACAAAATATTACCTATATTTACTCAGAAGTTTATGTCACTACATCCAGTGGCTTACTCACAGGTAAATGTGACTAGCGTTGCAACCTTAGGATTTAGTAAGGAGTGATATGTTCTATTGAAGATAATAGGATTTTTGCAGGGAAAAAAAGCCCTCTCTTGGTTATTTTTCACTCTAGAATAATTTCAGTGGGCCAGACCTGAACTGAGATCTTAGCCTTCATGTGTGTGTGTGGGGGGGAGCTATACAGAGGCCATAACCATTCGTTGTAATCTGTAGCCCTCATCTGTATCAGCCCTTCTCTTGCACTTGTCATTTTTATTCTCAGCAAACTGGGATACAATCTAGATTGGGACCAGAGCAGGGGCAAAGTTTTAAATTCCCCTTGCTTTCATGGTAATATCTCATTTAAGATCTGGTTCCTGCTTGCTGTGTTTTTAAAGTAACCTGCAGTTTGACACTTGCCCCCAAAGAAGATAATCTAATGGCCAAAGGAGAGAGCAGGCTTCATCTCTGAACCTTGTGCTTACAGGAAGGGTTTGTTACAGGAGGCACTCCCTTAAATTGATCACAACTTAGATAATTTGGGGGCCTTAAGATTAAAACTCAGCTTGTTGCCATTGTTGTTGTTGTTTTTAGGTCAAAACAAAAATTGTGTTGGGGGGAAGGAAACTAATTCAGGTACTTTAGAACTGATATAATATGACAGCACTTCATACTGCCTGTCAGTATCCAGGCTCCCTTGCTCTGTACTACTGAAGTTACCAAACTATCTTCAAGGGCAGCACCACGTAGAGCATACTGCAGCAGTTAATATCACTTCTGAGCAGATTTGCATTGGATCAGGCAATAAAGGTCATAAGCATCAAAACTAGAAAGCCGGTTGCTTGGTTTTGTGTATTTTTCAGAGGGATTTAATTCATTTTGAATATCTCACAGATGACTAGAGGCAAGCTGCAATCACCACTCATTCTTTGTTGAAATCATATTCGTTCACTGCTAAAATATTTATTGATCTCTTAAGCAGTAAATCACAGTTTACTTGATTTTTGCTGCATATATATTTTATGAATGCTGTGGTGACTTTAAAGATCAGCACAAAGACCTAGAGAAGAGAATGCAGTTGTAATTTTTTTTTTAAAAAAAAATGCTCTTAGAAGATTGTATGTATTTGTCAAACTCTGTGCCTTTGCCTTGTTACAGCCAGTGGCATTCCATATTTTGTCATTTCCCTGCATAGAGAATAAATAAGCTATTGAAGAAAGGCAAAGCCTCATGGGATGCTTAGTGTGATATTTCTTCTTAATTGGTAAGGAAATAACTTTGTAAGGGCAATATATTTGTTTTTGAATGGTTCTGTGAACTGAGTCATAGATATATGAGAAGGAGAATATTCTATTTGATCTTTCAGAAGTACAAGAGAGCAACATGCTTCCCATCCCTTTAGGCATCCGTATTTTCCTTTAAAATTAAAAAGGAGGGTGACAAACTAAGTCAAGAAGTCCTAAGTTGCAACCTGTGCTATTGACTCAGTTTTTCACACATGGCTCCTTTCATATAGTTCTCAAACTGTTAGTTGATAACCACACAGATTATCAGATAGCTTTCCAAGACAACTTGATGGACAAATTTGCTCATAACCCTGACACATTCAGGACAATTTTGACAAGAACCAGTATGGTATATGGGTTGGGACAGTGTAACTCAAAGAAGTGGACCTTGGACTGGTGCCAGTTCCTGAGCTATTGGTTGCTAGTCTCTGAAGAGTTTCCAAGAGGGAAAGAAATACTGTACTTGGAGTCAATAGGCACAAATATGGTGCTGATCCCTGACACATTTGGGGGGGGGGAGTAATTGCCAGTCTTGCATATCAGAAAGCCTGAGAAGCACTGGTTAGACTGTTCAACTGGGCTTGGAATGTCCAGATATCGGTTAATCTCTATTAACCTGACTTTCCCAACAGGACTGCTGTGAGCATAAAATTGGAAGAAATGTATGCTGCCTTGAACATATTGAAGGAAAGGTAGAATATAAATGTAAATGACATACATTGAACAATTTGAAACTGCTGTTGTATACTCTGGCAGCAATATGTGCCATGGCCACACTGTTTTCTGTGAGAAGCAGATAAAATGCAAGGACATATGTACCTCCCTGACCATTTGTGAAACACAGGGAAGAAGGCTTGATCTGAATGCAACCCAGGCCTTGCTCCATCTATGTGGAGTAGCTCCCAAAAATCATGTGACTGCTTTCTTGGCTTCACCACCTTGCTGAACTCTGCTAAATTCCCTTTGTCTCAGTGCCTCCTCAAAACTATTTCTGTTTTTCGATAATCTTCTCCCTTCCACAGTTCCCTTCCTGGCAGAACAAGATTTCTTTTATGCTCTTTGGATTTTCTCATGCTGCAGCCAAACTTTTATCGTATTGTTTTCTATTCACCATTCCCTAACTCTCTTTTTTCCCTTTTTTTCTCAGTGGCACAAATGCCTAGGTGGGAATGCATGTCAGGATGCACGCAAACGAAATGGTTGGACTGCAAAAAGAACAGGAGGGGACTCCAGATAAGCTTAGAATACAACAATCAAAATGGTCTCTTTCCCATAGGAAATGGACTGGGGGGAAGGGATAAATTTTTTCAAAGCAGAAGCTTTTTTCCAGTTCTTGTATCCTCTGACCTTAATATTAATGCCACATATTTCTTAATGGAAGAAAGACTAATATTATTCAGTGTACTAGAAGACTTGATAGACTTTCACTGTTCAGTCAGGTAGATCAAATCTTTACTTAAAAAAAAATTTCAGCCACTCTGGATTTCCACTAAAGAATATAAGCATTCTGCCATTTTGAGTAAAAAAAAAAGAAAGAAAAAAAAAGGAGAAGACCAACATATGCAGAGCTTAGGAAAGTTGCTTCTTAAGAGTGCAACACCCAGAATCCCCCAGTAGGATAGGAATTTTGAATACTGTGAGGTGTAGTCCACAAAAAAATGTAATGTTTCAAAGTCCTGGTCTTTTGAACACTTTCCAGCAAAACTGCATAACTTTCCCATTAATATATGAAGTCATTTAGAATATCGACATTGTTGGGGAATTGAGAGATTTTTACTAAGAAGTCTCCCAATCAGCAGAGTATTTAGTAATGCACAGACAGAAGCTGAACAAATTACTAGTCCCACTTCATCATCTCCACCCCAGACACACTTAATCGAGCCAAAATAAACAATTCATCAAGCCATAGTAATTCTCTATATGCTTCTGAGGCTGAAATATACTCTGCTTCTGTAGAGGATACAGCCACTACACTCTGCTTGTGGCTGCGACAAGAAATAAGACCATCTCCATATAAAAATAGGAAACCACTGACTGAGTGATAATCTGCACTATCACCAGCCCAACCTGCATCAGTGTAGCATACGAACTTTGTATTAATACTAGTTGGTAGCTTCAAATAAAATTTGATGGTCCCTTTCAAATATCTAGCTACCCTTTTTACTCCAGTCCGATCTTTATTTGTGGGTGAACTAACTTTCCCGCTCAGAATCCCTACAGCAGATGCAATATCAAGTCTTGTGTTGGTAGACAGGTACAGGAGTTTTCCTATTTCTGTTCTGTAAAGACTGTTGTCTGGTAAAAGATCACTTTCTTCAATATTTTTAAGAAAACCTGTGATCATGGAAGTTGCTGCAGTATAGGCATCTTGGAGTCCTAAGCTTTCTAAAAGTTCACCAATCTTTTGTTTTTGACTTAGTAGAAAAGAGCCATCTTGTTCTCTTTGAATCTCCATGTCTAAATAGTATTTTGCATCTCCTAATTCTTTCAATTCCACTTCTTTGTTCAAGTGATGTACAATTTCTGAGTAGTCTTTATTTCTGTTGGTGGCTATAATCAAATCAACAACATAAGTCAGGATAAAGGTTGAATAACCCTCCTTCGTTCTGTTATATGGGCACTGACCTGCTTCTCCTTGCTTAAAGCTTAGTTGTTTCAACATTGTGTTTAGTTTCTCATTCCTAGCTCTAGTGACCTGTTTAAGTCAATACAATCCCTTATTAAGCTTGTAAACCAGATGTGGTTGCTTCTGGTCTATAAAGCCAGTGGAATATGCTGCCTTGGAGTGTAGTGGAGTCTCCATCTTTGGAGGCTTTTAAGCAAAGGCTGGATGGCCATCTGTTGGGAATGCTTTGATGGGTGTTCCTGCATAGCAAGGGGTTGGACTCAATGGCCCCTGTGGTCTCTTCCAGCTCTATGATTCTATGATTTTATGATTCTATGATTCTAATCCTGGGTCTACAAACTGTTGAATGTACAGTTCATCTGTTATCTATCCATGTAAGAAAGCAGTTTTCACATCAAGCTGTCTGACATCCATTTGTTTGGGAGCAGCTAAGCTATGAAGCAGTCTTATGGTGCTGTGTTTGACAACAGCAGGCATCTGTTCAATATCTTGAAAACTTGATGGTTCATTTGGTAACGCTGATGTTGCAAGGTAGGACAAGCATGGAGCTAGTATACCTTTATTGAGTCGGGTTGAGTGTCTAGGAACCTGTTCTGGAACCTGGTCTGTCTCTACAGCGTCCACCAGTCCAGTGCTCAGGTGAGAGCTATCTGCATCCCCTTCTCTTGGTGTACTGCTCTCTGTCTTTAGCTCACTTTCTGCAGCATCCACCTCACTCCTTTGTTCAGAATCAGGTTGTATAGCTGCTTGTGGCATTTCAGATGAAGGCAAATGTGACGAACCTGATGGGAGGCGGTCCTGACAACAGAGCCTCCTTGGCAACTGAGAGTATTTAAACTGATTGGATGGTGAAATGGAACCTTGGATAGCCCAGGGGAGGGGCTGGTGGAAAGAGAAAAATAACGGATTTTAACTGCCTGGGGAGTGATTGAAGGGGAGTGTGATTTGTGGTGTGTTTGGGAGAGGTTGGAGATTTGAAGAGTTCTGTGGGAGAGAGAACTGAGAAATTGGGCGTACGAGAGATAGTGAATGAATTAGAGAGAGAGAGAGAGAGAGAGGAATGATGTGCTGTTTATAAACATTTAGATACAAGACACATTTAAGGCAACAGTGTTACAATAAATGTTTGAAGTTCTGTGTTCCATAAAACAGTGTCACAGACTCTTATTTGAATCCAGGAATATACACGCTACCAATAATAACATCTTGACCTTAGTGCCAACAGTCTTGGAAAATATAAATCACTGCTGATCTGTACATCTGGGAGAAGGGCAGATTTAGGGAAGGCAATAAAGGGGGAGAACCCTGAAAGGAAGAAGCCAAGGGGGGACAAGAGTGAGGAAGGGACTGCATTCTCAGAGAGAGAGAACTGAGGCAGACCTGTTTGTCCTGGCCCTGGTTTGATTCAGAGATCTCCCTGGCTGTTCAGGTCTGATCACAAGGAGGTGTCAGGCTGGGCAGGCCTTGAGTGCGAGGCTTGGGTGTGCCTTTCACACTCGGCACTGATGGGCGGTGGTTTTTCCACATGTAACAGCAACATTTGCACTTCTAAGAGAGGTTCAACATTTGCTCTTCTTCTCCCAGTGACTTTAAGATAGTCTCTTGTTCATCTGGAAAGTCTATGACAGTTCCTCTCTTATCAACTCTGCTTTGTTCATCAAAGTAAACTACATGCCTAGTAGCAACTTCACCAGTCTTGATGTTCATTACTCTATAGCCTTTGCTTCCAGGAACATAGCCAATTAGAATAGACTGCTCTACTCTTGCATCAGTATGTGTTGCTTCTGTTGTGGTATGTATGAAGATGCAATGCTTCCAAAGGTTCTAATGTATTTCATGTCTGGTATTCTGCTATGGCATAGTTGAAATGGTGTTTGTGTGGCACCTTTTGCTGGCAATCTATTCTGGAGGTACGTTGCAGTCATAAAGGCATCACCCCAAAATTTACTGGGAAGATGAGCATCTACCAGCATGCATTTTGTCATCTCCAGGAGAGATCTCAGTTTCCTTTCAGCAATTCCATTCTGCTCTGGAATGTAACCAATGCTCCTCCTGTGCAAAACGCCATGCTCTTCCAGGAAAGCTTGCGTGCGATGTGAAATGTACTCACCAGCGCCATCTGTCTGAATAGCTTTGGGCATTGTCTCAAAATTGGTTCTCATCATGGCAACATACTTCTGTAGCATGTCTTGGACTTGACTCTTCTCTTTTAGAAGATAGGTAACACAGTACCTTGAAAAATCATCCACAAAAATTAAAGCATATCTGCTTCTGCCAAGTGAAGGTACATTAAATGGACCACAGAAATCACTGTGAATGAGATCCAGTACCTTAGTGGTTCTCTTTTCAGTCCTTGGCTGAAATGAGGGTCTGACTGACTTTTGTTCAACACGGGTTACGCAGCTGGTAGTGGTCTCATCGTATTATTGATTCACCTTGATTCCTGTGGCCAAATTCTGGTTCTGTAGTTCAAGAACTGCCTTTGGATCACTATGACCATGACATCGGTGCCATAGGTCAAGGCTGTTCTCATTCATCTGTGCTTTAGCAACATTAGCTTGTTGAGCTGAAAGATGTAACTCATAGACATCACTATTCTCAAATGTTTCTGCAAAAAGGATATTATCTTTGGTAACTGTGAATTTTCCTTGCTTGAAAAGTATTTCAGATCCTTTCTTATCTAAAGTAGACACACTGAGCATATTGCACTATAATTCAGGAATAAACAAGACATCATTTGCTACATTCTGGATAACGTTGTCATTAGGCAGTAGACAGTTTAAAGTGCAGCTTCCTGATCCCAGGATCTGCATGGATTCACCATTGGCAACTTGAACACTTCCCTTAGTATCTATATCAATTGTGTCAGAACAAGCATCAGAAAATGTGCTGTGACTGGCATAGCCAGAATCTATAATCCAGCAACTATTTTTCTGCTTGTAGTCATTAACTGCCAGAGTCTGTCCCATTAAAAGTAAATTATTTCCTCTGTAAGACTGTTTGCTTGATTCACCTACTTCATGCTGCCTTTGTCTTGTAAATTTCTTAGTTGGAGAGCTATGATTGGCTGAAGGCTTTTTGAGAAGGATACAGTTTCTTACAATGTGACCCTTCTTGTTGCAGTTATAACAACTGAGCTCTGATTGGTCCCTTGGCAGAGCTTTGTGTCTGCTGTTCTTAGTGACCAGGTAATTTGATCCACTTGGTCTCTGTGTATACTCAAAAGAGGAAGCCCCTTGGTCAGTGCATTCTTCTCATAATTTAGATATAGTTTCATTAAAGGTTAGCCCTTTTAAGTTTTGTAAGAGAAAAATGAAAGGATTGAACTCTCATCCTAGAGTTCCAGTCAGGAAATAAAACTTTTGTCTATCAAAAAAA